>JAIZAY010002252.1:0-10560 GCA_029531755.1 Holothuria leucospilota | reverse complement strand
GCATTGGATAATGTATTATGAACCAAAATACACCTATCCTGCATGGGACTTAATTTTTCACCCAGAGATTATGCCAAAACCTCAGAGCTTCCGGAGGAAAAGCCTCCTGGACCCCAACCAGGGGCCCTAAGGGGGGCCAAGTGTTTAAGCCAACCCCTATTTGTGCCACATTGTCGCACAATAAAATCTGACAAGCAAATTCTACCCGGGTGTAAATTTTGAGGTTCCTCATTAAGGCAGAAATCCACTCAAATATTGCACCATTTGCGATCTAGGCACCTTTCAAATTCCAAAAATTTCCAAAGGGGAGGGAACCACTGGCACCGGCGGGCCTCTGGAACCCAACCGCTTAAACCTATAGCGGCCTGACGAGAGGAATAGCCTAATATATTAAAAGTATTGGGAATCTTTGCATTTAATGATGCATTATGAACAAAAATATATCCATCCCGAGACGTAATTTTTTACGCTTAAAGGTATGCTTAAACCGCAAAGCTTCCAGGGGCTTCGCCCCCCGGCCCCCAGCGGGGCTTTGCCCCTGGACACTACCAGGGGCCCTAAGGCGGGCCCCTGGACCCCACCCGCTAAAATTGTTTTCTCGCTACGCATTGCCAGATCTATCGGCAAAACATAACACCTTCGCTACGCCCCTGTACATCAATGGCGGGCGCAGGGCGCCAAATGATTTATGAACGCATAAATAAAAGAAAATGCTCATATAGAATTACAAGAACTTGTCAGACAGCTGACTCTAACGGGAATTACACGCATTAGATCGTATCTAACCTTCCGCCGACAAAGTAGTTCATCCATTCTTTGCGTTCGGCGAACACCGTAGGTCTACACGACAAATTGAACACTGTGTAATGGTCCTTTCTTGAAGTACCCCCTCACTAAATTTGGTTTTCTCCAATCCACACTATCGGTGGATAATGGTAAGGAGAAATCGCATCTTGATTTCTCCTTCCCATGTTTACCGAAGAAAGGGGTGGGAAAACTAGCATGTCAGATTTCACACTACCGCAATGGTCCGATTTCACACTACCGCGATGTTCTCGGCTTCCGTAATAATGGGCAGAGGAATCGATGAGCGATTTCTTTACCTGCCGCACTTTCCGGTTTCGGCTGAAAAAGTTGGCAAGAAAGTTATACGGTATTATAAGAGTGGACAGCGTTTCCCCACACGAAAGAATAATTCATCGTTTTCTCTAAGGCCGCGATCACCTGAAACTAAAATTACATAACACATTCTGGCCTTACTGGACAGTCATTAATCGTCTGCCTAACAGCAACACATGCTTTTTGATTCCTTGCCGAAGGCAGGCAAGGAATCTATATGCGATGGTGATGTCTTGTGTGTGTGTGCGTGTGCGTGTGCGTGTGCGTGTATGTGTGTGTGACGTTTAGCTTGTAAACACGATATCTCCAGTTTGCAATTACCGGCACTTTTAATATTTGGTATATCGATTCGTCATGTTAAGAGAAAGAATCCTATTGTTTTTGGTGGAGGTCAAAGGTCATTTAGGGTCACCAGAGGTCAAAAACCGAAAACCTTGTAAACACGATATCTCAAGATAGCAATGGCTGACACTTTTTATATTTGGTATACGGATTTTCATGTCAAGAGAAAGAACCCTATTGTTTTTGGTAGAGGTCAAAGGTCCTCTGAGGTCACCGGAGGTTAAATTGCGAAAACCTCGTAAACGGCTTGTAAACACGATATCTCAAGATAGCAATTATTCTCAAGATAGCATTATTCATAACATGATGAACGACAAAAATAAGGTGCGTTGTTCATAAGGTTCGTTATTCATAAAAATAAATGATAAAAAAGGTTCATTGTTCACAAGGTTCGCTATTCATAATCGAGAATAAGGTTCGTAGTTCATAATCGAAAAAAAAGTTCAAAGTTTATAATCAAAAAAGGGTCATTATTCATAATAAAAAGGGGTTCACTATTCATAGTTGAAAAAGGGTTCGCTATTCATAATCTCTAAAAAGTTCGACTAGTCTCTTTGAAAGGCCAAGTACAGCCAATCTAAATAGCCCATACGAAAACGCCGTCAACATGCTGTAGACAACATATTGGACTATCATTCCTGTGAGTTTTAAGGGTGAACCCCCTTCCACGAGATACAAGAAGCCTTTAAAACTGGAAAAACGCCTTTTTCCCACATTATGAATATTGAAACCTTTTTCCTATTATGAATATGGGACCTTTTGTTCCAATTATGAATAACGAACCTTTTTTGGGATTATGAATATCGAACCTTTTTTCGATTATGAATATTGAACCTCTTCCTATTATGAATAACGAACCTTTTTTCCATTATGATTTTTTCTATTAGGTCATGTATGTTTATTTATAACCTACTTAGCATAACTGTGCTGCTAAATCAGAGGCTTTTATTATTCCCCCAAACGGAGAATCTCCCTGACTGCTATACCCATATTTTCAATGAAAAATTAAGCAGTCACAACACAGGTATTGGGTTCCCTTCTACATGTTTCATGTGCGTTCTCACTTGCATGTTTAGACTTTTCTATGTACTACCTGACAACTGACGCACTTGACCACCTATTCCACGAAGATAATAACATATTGTATGGTACCTACAGAGACAAAAATTTCCCTAAACCCATCAAGGGCGGATCCAGGAATAACTGTAAGTGGGGGCGGACGCAGTGCACCGAAGGTGCACCACGAGCTCAAAGCGTGGGGTCCAGGGGCCCGCGTTAGGGCCCCTGGCGGGGTCCAGGGGCGGAGCCCCGTTGGGGGTCCAGGGAGCGAAGCCCCCGGAAGCTCTCGCAATGTGAGACAATTTGAACACAGAAAATTAGTTTAAATTGCCCCAAGAGTCGAGAAGAACTTAGCGGTGATTTCATCAGTTCTACCTTGTAATGATCCGGATTCAGCAAAAGGTACTTCCAGTCAGTGGCAGAAGTTTACGAATATTGACAACCCACCTGAAGGGAAGGATGTTACTCGAATTTATACCAAAGTTATTAACAGAATCATATGAAAATGTCACTGTTGTGCAAAATGAAAAGTAAAACTTTTCTGTTTCAAACATCTAAGGGAAATTAAGATAAAACATATACAAATCTATTTGTAATTATAATTTTGCTGTTCATTTCCCTCGGCTAAAGAGATCTTTGTTATAAAAATATTTCAAAATTTGTTTTACCAAGTGGCTTAATGATGTTGGTACATGATTAATCATCTGCCCATGCTTTGGACAAGAAATAGTCACCCTTTTTACTTTTCGCCAAAGTTTGGAACAAGATCTTACATCGCCACCCTTTTTTACTTTTGTTGTTCCATACTCAAAACCGCACGCAGTGGCCCGCCCAGGATTTTTCACTAGATATGGCTAAAACTTGTGGGAAGATTATCTAAGTGGAGCGGAAGCGTACCCGAAAATTTTTCTATAAAAATACTCCCTCCCCTTCGCCGGAAAGCGCCCTTCCCAGGCTTAGCAAGTGATCTCCTGGAACTTATAGTTTTGTCAGTATTTTCTTGGATGGAAGACCCTTCTCCTTAACATTATTGGAGATTGTCAAAATGTGGATCACGTCTGTCCCATGTTTTTCTGATTGTTAGTTTGTTGGGTCCCAGAAAAGAACCATTCGCCATGGCCCAGTTACCTCTTTTGAAAACTATAGCTTAATACATTTTCATTCCATGAAAAAAAACACTGACGACCCGTAGGGGGGCACAAACTACTTGAGCCGTACGGTAAAGCTGGCACGTTTCTTTTCCTGGCTCAGGGAGTGTTTTCCAGCCACCTGCGTGACTCTGGATCACGAACGTAAAGTCACAATAAAAATCCTAGGCAACGATTCCCACGTTTGGCGTATTGGTCTACGACTTACAGATTACCATGGGCGTCAATCCTGGGGGGACAGGGGGACAAGTCCCCCCCTCATTTTGGGAAAACGCCCATTGACTTAAGATTTTTACACAGTAAATTTTTGACAGAAGTGGCCATGTCCCCCCCACATTCGAGTAAAGATTGACGCCCATGCAGATTACAAATTGCAACACCTCTTTTCACATGTATCAGCATAGCCCGTTTTAGCGTTCTCCACTCATCCTACTCCTTAGCCATATCTTCAACCTTTTTAATCCAGAAAAACTTTCTCCTGTTGCCACTTTTACTTGGTGAGTCGAGAAATCCTAAGCAAGCGTTTCAGTAACGGTACGGGTTTTCATCACAGGCAAAAATGCATGCAGGTGCGGTTGTAGGGGCATACTTTGTGGGCTATGTTGCCATTGTCCCTAGTGAGACCACATAAAGAGGAAGCCCGTGGCCATTAATTCTGACCTACACTCTAAAAAATTATTGCCCAACCTGGGCAAAAATTTACCCAGCCGTTGGTTCCGTATGCCACCTAACCGGAATTGGGTAAAATATTGCCCAACTTAGTAGTTGGTTAAGGGTTTTACTCATTAGTTGGGCAAAAACATTGCCCAATCATTTGCCCAACTAATTAAGCAAACATTTTGCCCAACTAATTGGGCAAAACTTTTGCCCAACTTTTAGGTAAAACATTTAACCAACCAAGGTGGGTGATTTATTACCCAACTCCGTTGGGTAAAACAAGTTACCCTTCGGGGTTAGAACATCTCAGAGAAGTTACGTTATACAAGTTTTAAAAGCTATCGGCATGACTAATGCTAGCCACTTTTAAAAGTTTTTTTTTCCAAAAGTCCCCTGACTCTCTGGCGAAGAGCCAGGGGCGAAAACCAAACAATACTCCCGAAGGAGTTCTGCTCCCCGAAGGAGTTACAACGTCCCCAAGGGACAAACATTGACTTAACTGACACCACCCGACAGTGGTCCCGTTCTAGACTGGCTGAATACAACAGGTCCCACCTGGGAGCTCCGCCGTCGTGACCAGGGGTACTCCTGCACTTTTAAAAGTAGGATTTTAATTGGGAATTTATAAATATATATATATATATATATAAAGTTATGGTCTGGCCATTATATATATTCAGTGAGACTTGTTTGTTATTATTAACGATTAATAATACAATTTTCTTCACGATATTTCAATTTCTCCTTTTTATGTTGTATTGTACAAGTGAGAAACATAATTTTCTGTAAGAATTCACCATTGCCAGCTTCAATTTATATCAATTAGACCTGCAATAAAGGATAAACACAAATTTGCTTTGAAAAATTCGGAATGCTCCATTCAAAGGATAGGTATACAAACATTTCACAGCATTTTAAACATGCACTTTTCTCAAATTGTTGTAGCAAAAATGCCCACAGTGTAAGTAAACGTTTTGCAAAATGTTAATTGTGAATGTAAAAATTTAGAAATAGGTGTTATTAAAAGAACTAATTGGCGGTATGTTTAACCAGTGTTGGGTAAAGAAACTCAAACCATTTCACCAATAGTTGGTCAATAGGTTTTTCTGTTCTTTTGCCTAACATTGTACAAGTGTACGTACAGGTACGTACGTACCGTCCGTATTCTGCAGTACAGTATAGTACCTTTTCATTAATTGTGTACGTAAGTATGGCGCACAAATCAGTTCACTTTAACCAACCTGGGTAATATTGCAAGAGAGATGGACTTTACCCAACCTGAAGGTTAACCAACCCAGTTGGTTAATCTGTTTTGCCACTTTGTTGGTTACCAAACTGCCCAGGCTGGGCACTTTGAATTTTACCCAACTCTTTTTAACCAACTTTTTTTAGAGTGTAGTCGTCACCGGTGCCGTAAAGGTTGCCACCAAACAAGATCATACGTGTAGCTAGGGATGACACCGAATGATGGCAGTTTGCAGGCTCAGCCAAGCGTGGTCCTTGAATTTGCCTTTACGGGGGTCAAGCGCCCTGACTAGGGCCAGCTACTCTAAGCCCAGACAGATGCACTGGGTTGCCAAAAGGATGCCATACTCGATCGAAGTATAATGGGAGCGAAGAGCGCCGAAAAAGTTTGGGTGAAATTGAAAAGGTTTCATATTTTTGCTTTTATTAATAAAAGTTGAAAAAGTTTGGGTTTTATTGAAGAATCTGCCCTACTTACTGTTAGAGCAAGCCAAGAAATTTAATGGGGGCCTGCATGGTCGTCGCCGGGGATTACGTTCTTTATCTTACCCATTAATAAATCCTCCCCGACTAAACTGTAAAATATATTTTCATCACAAAATATGTTTGCCATGATGATGAGACTGAAGAAAGAATCTTCCAAAAGATAGGAAAAAGAGGTTAGAAATTTGCAACGATGCATTTTTGTGTTTCTATGGAATCGCAGCTACATGCAAGAACAGTATTTGTGGAAACTTTAACGTCGAATATATCGAGTGAAATGCAGAATATTACCACTTGATGAAACTGAACATGAAAGCGCGCGAAATTTGTTTTTAGTTATAGAAAGAATTGTTACAGAACTTATTGCCTACGGGCCTGATAAAGGGCCATGAGGAATACATATTGAGCATATCTATGTCTTCACTACTACTATAATATAAAAGTTTTGCACATGGGGGGGGGGATTGCGGGCTAAAACCCCCTTTCCCCAGTAGAATCGCGCCTGCATCAATGGCCGACGACAGTCTGTTCTCAACCATAACATCTCCTCAAGTTAACACCAGACATGTAATTCGCCATGAAATTTCGCCAGAGCGAGGACATCTTTGGGGCAAAGTATCCTTAAATACCCTTATTTCGCCTCAAGTCAGCCACCTAGGCCTATATGCAGCGACTGGAATTTTAATTGAGGGTATGTAAGGTATTTTGTAAACTAAGAATGTAGACATTTTAAAAGAGCGTCCAGTTGTTACAGTCAGTACGCCAGAGATGATTCAGTTTGTATTGAACTGAGGTATACATGCCTTACTATACCCCATATACCGGAAATGTCCCTTGAAATGTGTGAGTTACATGTTTTAATTCATTTTTTTAATTATGTATTTTTTTAATTTTTTTCTTGGTCCACCTAAGGGTGGGGGCGGTCGCCCCTCCGCCCCCCTCTGGATCCGCCGTTGAAACCCATATTCGAAACACAAATGGAATGATAACAATATTTTGGTTCCTTTCATGTCATTAAAGGGCCACTTTGCAATGTTTAAACTTTTTCCGTCTACTGACTAATGAGGCACTAGACCACCCATTCCACAAAGATGATAACATAATTGTAGGGTACTTGCAGAGATACTTCTACTCAAAGAGGCACCTAAACGCATAGTTTCAACGAAATCGACAAGACAATGCAAAGAAATGACTAGATATTGTGTGGAGAACTTTAAATAGCTTATATCGTGGCAGGCTGTGTTAATTTACCATTATCAATCATAAACTGAAAGTGTTATACCCCCAATGTCGTAGAAAAGGAACATTTCTTGAGGTAGAGCGGCAAAAAATTTCAAACTGTCAGCCATTTCGAAGTTGCTCGTAACCCCTCTTGTAAGTGAAATGGAGCACATGTTTTTCTGACTCTTTGATGTCTATTCTACATTATATCAATTTTTAGCAAATGTAGCACAAGAAAATACAACCTGCGAAATGACTACATTTCTGCCAGGACTAGCTTCATAATGGGTTTACAAGAAAAGGCAAAAGGTCTAAATGGAGGAACGAAAATGACAATACTTACCTATGAAGATCATGAGTGTATGAGCGGCAAGAAAACCAATTGGTACAATCTGGGTCAACCACTTGCTCATGTCGTTGAAAGGGAGGTTGAGTGAAACATCTTCATCGAAAATATTTCGGAATTTAGGAGGAACCAATCCTCCTAAGGCACTAATGGTGTCTGCGGCCATGGGAAAATTGGAAGTTAACTTGTTGAAAACTCTTTGAAACAATCATGTACTGTCTTAAAGTGTTTAACGTTGACCGCTCGAAGCATTCTAAATGTCTCCGCCTGCAGGACGGAAGAACATCATTTTTATAACCTGTGCTGTGGTAAACAGTAAACGCAGAACATTGACCGTATGTCATTATGCAACGCCCTTTACATTTCTTCTCGGTACTATTGCACTCAGCAGGGATGTAACTTGAGCCTTAGAGACATGCTTTGGTATGTCTTTGTTATTGTCTACTGTCACCTGCGACTTCTGCCAGCAAAAAAAAAAAACGTAGACGAAGAAAAGACACGTTTATGTACTTTTAAAAAACAAGGAGGAAGGCATTCTGAGTATAACATACTTATGTTTTACAGGTTAGCTTACAGAGTTAGCCAGACGGCATATTCTTTGCGCAGTCCTCAACTTGAGTTCCGCGATCTCTCCGCAGGGCGGTACGCAGATCAAGCGTTTTATAGTTGTACACAATGGTATTATACCAGGGAGGTGTTATTAGCTAATAACACCTCCCTGATTATACACCATGCTTTATGAAACATCCGCATCTTCTAGCCTTAAGAGATATATACGGCAGTGTTGTAATGAGTGGCCCTTATGTCGAGTCACAAAGTCAAGTCAAGTCGAGTCAACGGTGGTCGAGTCCCAAGTCAAGTCAAGTCATTCATCACATTGCTCAAGTGAAGCACATTTTCACAAGTCAAGACAAAAAGTCAAGTCAGACATTTTGGTCGAGTTAACTTCGGTCAGTTGGTGGTGTCTACAAGTTAACGCAAGTCACATTATCACATAATCATAGCAAACTTAAAACTGCAGGTGTTTCTTCTTTGGTGAGACCTGGAGACAACTGGTTCCTTTCTGCCTCTTCTGAAGTGTACCTGTCACTGACAGCAATCTTTTTCTATGGTATGCCACAGGTACATTGTTTTCACGTAACTTTTCATGCAATTTGCCAGGAGTACCCTGCACATACTAAGGTAGCACACGTAGCTTGCGCCCAGCACAGGAATGCTTAAGCTACTCAAGCAAAGTTAGTGTATATCTGCTGACCGTGGCACAATCTCACTTTCACTTTTCGACGTACGGCTAACGTTAAACGGATGTCGTCGCCCTAGAATCCACAGATGGCGTAAAATACACTTTAACCGAACGAAGTAGTCAAGCAGTCAAGGACCTAGCAGCCTGTGCATCTCTCGGAATAGACTCTCTCTTTAATAACGAATAAAAGTGGCCACAACGACCAGGGGCGGGATTTGATGTCTGAAAGTGGGGGGCAAGCCCGTGTGGACTGCCAAGGTTCGCCAAAGGCCGGGACTTTGGAGCAATAAGTTTATAAATGTTAGACCTGGAACTCAGAGCAGGTGCTGAAAAAATCGCATTTATAGACTTTTAAGCGATATGAGCAATAAAAAAGCAAAGAAAAGTATCCTCAAGGAGAGGGCTGTTGCACCCCTCCCCCTTCTCTAAGCGCCTGTCCCATATTATGGTACCGGAAATTTAAATGGCTTTGAAAATTTCTGGGGAGGGGGAACTTCCCCTCCTATTTACAAGGCCATGGGAAATTGCAGGCTTTCAATGATAATAGAAAAGTTTGAACGAAGTTACGACAGGCGAGATATTCTCCAGGAAGTAACCCGAAATCCCGAAACAATATTTAAACGGGTGCGCGTGAAGCGCTCCGAAGAAAACACTTTGAGATGTTTAATTGTATAGCCTATTGTTTTTCTTTAGTTTTAAATGCAGTATTGTTCATTACATAAAACAATTCTTACTTTTCCCAGGTGCCTGTTCTTTCCATAGAGCAGGATGTACTATAGGAATCCATATCCTGCTCTATCAGTCTATGGTTCTTTCTTTCGTGTGTGCGCGTGTGTACGTGGGTGTTTTTGTTTTTGGTCTGGGACAATCCCCTCAACCTTTTTAATAAGTGGGAAAAATAAGGCAGTGTCGACTTATCAGGTTATAGAGTATAATTATGATAATTAAAAAAAAAACAATGATTTTTTTACGGTTAGTTTTACATGGGCAGGGCATGGCCAAGGCCATCGGCAGTTTAAATGCCATGCAGGGACGTAATTTTCATTGGAGCCTACATCTTGAGAAGTTGTGGCCGACGAAAGCTTTAACCGCGAGAGCCGAAGGCGCGAAGCCGGAGGCTGGAGACTGAGGGCCCTCCAGCGTATTTTTTAAATCTGAGGGATTTTGCGGTAATTCTGGACAATTCCTTGAACAAATTCAGCTTCCTCGTGTGTAATTTGAAATGCTAATGAAATAGGGTTCATATGAGAATCGCAAATTTAAGATAGTAACCGTCAGTCAATTTGCTGAGGATGGTGGTAGTTGGTGGGGAAAGTGGGCAGGGAGAGGTAGAGAGGGTTTTGGCAATAGTAACTAACTCAAGTTGTCCAACAGGAAATAATAACGACGCAATCCCATTAATCTCTACGAGACATCACTTTATATCAGGCTCATGCGAAGCATGCCGAAATATTTATCGAGAGTTGTGATTCCCGCTATTCATGGGTAGAGTTTTGGATTTTGTTTGCCATGACCAGGGACATTTAATGACGTACAGTACTGCAGTTCTTTCAGTGACTCTTATCGTTTGGCGCGTAGGAGACGCCCATGCTGTGAAAGAAATTTTACGGTTCCAGACAAAATTTTCAATTGTATTAGTCAGTTTTTTCCTGCGCGCGAAACGCGCAGACAAAAATCTTCGTCGCATTTGTATCGGT
>JAIZAY010002251.1:0-10560 GCA_029531755.1 Holothuria leucospilota | reverse complement strand
AAATCCCCTTTGATTAAAATTTGCCTTGACTGCAACAGCGCCATTGACTGCTTCACGTTGTTAATGCATTTCAAGTGTTCAGTTACAATCAGCCTTGTTGAAACGCGAAAAGGGTCGCTAACGACATTTAGCGTCGTTATTGAAAGGAGTTACGCGTTGTACTTCGTATCACGCCGCTTTGTTAACCAACTCGCTACCCGTTTACTTAAAGTACGCCGTTATTACCAATACATTACACGTTGTTTCTTAAAAATCAGGCCGTCTTTCTATGCCAACATTTACCACGCTGTTGTTGAAAATCACGCCGTTATTAACTCAATGTATGCCGCTGTTACCAACGATTACGCCGTTATTGACGAACTTTGCGTAATTCGCGTTCCATAGCCGTGAGCTACAAGTCTCTCGAGCAAGCCAGAATCTCCGCTGGTTGATATGTGTACAGCGTGTAAACAGGAATCTGCCACGCACGATTGTTACAATGGTTCAGTGTCGAAACGTTCGAAGCGGTGAGTGTATATGGTTGGCCGGGGTGGACATAACACGGACTGAATTCAACGCGTAGAAAAGCACACTATGGCATGCCAAAGGTAACTTATTGGTGTTCATTTGGAGGATTGCATGCATGATTTTCTTCTAAACTGAAAATATTAATGAGTTCAGAGGAGGGATATAGTTTAGACGTACCCGTATTCAAATAACTTTAGTTAAAAGGCTATACACAAGAAAAAACATCTATATGTGGAAATCAGGAGTTAAAGCTGCACGTGCCAATATGGCTTGTACAGAGAAAGACATATTTCCTGGTTTATTTAAGGAATCATAGGCGTAGGAAGATTTTTGAGACGGGGGTGGGGGGGGTGCAAAAGAATCCTTGTTTGATCGGCCGTCCTAGGGGAGGGGTCTCCCCTTTGGAAAAAACAGGAGTAGGAAGCGTGTTTTAGGTTCGGGGTTGAAAGGTGTTTCGAACCAGCGCGTCGAGGGTTATGGTGAACGTTTGGATATTACGGAGAGGGGTTACCCCCTTTCTTTTGGAAAATTTTTAATTATATTGAGGTTCCTTAGATGCAATTTGGTGCGGAATATGTTGTCATATGTTTAGAAAAAAACGTACTACAATAGTATTGCTTATGTGTACAGTAATCATACAATACGCAGAAAGAAAATGGGGGTGGTTCTTCCTTGACACTGTTGGGGGGCTCGACGTACTATTCCACCATACTTAACTAAGGGCCTTCAGCCCCTTAACCCACTTCCCCTCCCCGAGGCTCAAACCGGGGACATGTCGAGGGGTCGGGGAACCACGACCTTAGATAAGGAGTTTAGGGCAGCTTTGCAAGCTCTGGAAGGATTCCACGGAGTAACATTCCGATGACTGAGTCCCACAGCAGACGGCGTAGGCCCTAGGATGAAAATTTGTAGGGGGGCCTAGGTTATCAAAATGGGCGGTCACGGCAGTATCACCTTCCTAATTCTTACACATTTAATTAGGACACAAAACAATCTTAGGAGGCATAGCAAACATCGGGGGCAGGGGCCTCAGACCACCTAGCCACCTTGCTTCGCGTTTGGCCCATGAGGGCAAAGCCCCTCTTCAAATGACATTAGACGAGCACCTAAATAAATATGGAAGTTACAATTTGATAATTCGTTATAGAAGTGGATAAACGGCTGATTAAAATTTGATAAGTAAACATGCGGACATTCTGACGAGGCCAGGATTTGTTAAGGAGGAGGGGTGAGGGACCACAGGAAATTTCGTCCTAAGCCGACCCCAATAGCACCGATGAATCCATGTAAGCGTGCGTATCAGTATGAGCGTACATATTTTCTTTTTCCTTCTGCATGGTAATTTCTATCCTCTGAGATTACATGAGACACAAACAACATAAGGAAGATTATGAGCAGACGCCGCGGAGGGAAAATGACGAGTTCTTCCAAAGGCTCCCATGAGGTCGCAATGGGGCTACAGGTAAAGTTCAACGTACTCTGATTGTCAGATGTTCAAAGGCAAACCCCTCAGAAGCGTTGGGGGTATCGAAGTCGGGGGCACTAACATGAAATTCATTTTCACCCCCCTTAAGGACCACTGTAGACCAGTTTGAGACGTCGTTAGCCTTTTCAAACCGATGCACTTGGGTAGCCACGGGAAGTAGAGTGGGAGAGCATTAGAATGAAAGGGCACAGTGGCAGGGGATTTTTGCTCCCGTTCTTCATCCGGTCGCTTCCTCTCCTTCCCAAAACTCGTCGAAGCCAGAGCTACAAAGCATCAAGAGCAGGGTGATGGTTTTGCAGGCTGTTGCGGGGCCGGTCCGAGGACCCGAGACCAAGGCCGACGACTAGGAGGAGAGGAAGGGACCAAAGCGCCGAAGCTGAGGGTTAGAGGAAGCAGGCCTCTGGAAAAAAATTCGCCCCAGCAGTATCAAAAACTACCGTTTTCTTAAAGCATTTAAGGGTGGTTCTCAAACTCCAACCCCACCCCGTGGAAAAAAAAATATTTTATGCCCCTGGAAGCTTTTCTCCCTGTCAGTACCTTGTCTGGCTACGGGCCTGGGATGGGACTGCGGGTCTTTGTACAAACGGTGAGCACGGGGGAGTATGGCTGGAGTTTAGGTATGTCGTTTGCTTGTAGCGCACATGTAGCAAAGGTCCCAGCAGGTTTATAATTGGGCCCAAGGCACGCAAGTGAGTCCCCGACTTTTCGAAGATGACGGGCACGAGGGTTCAAGCGTTCCTCAAACCAGGGACACCCCCAAATGAAGGGCAGAGCTCCTTGGACGGAGCCTGCGTAGTGACGGAATTCATCTTCCCCCAGAACGTGCCTCCCCTGTAGACGTTGGGACCCCAGATTCCCTGTACAGCCCCTAGTGGGGGTCCATTGGCGGATGTCCTCAATTGGGGGTTCCAAGGAGAGCGGACGATACCGTGAGGCTCTAAAACGATTAATAAAGGTACCACTTCGGACTAAAGCCAGTTGAGCTATACCTCCAAAATGACCATTGGATTGTGCACTCTAAACAGGTCACAAAAATAGAATCAAATTTCGGCCTTTTTATTAGTCTAACTCGCACAAAAAAATGAATGTGGCGGGAAGGGTTGAAAGCGGACGACGGACATGTTAAGGTTTGTCCAGACCGCAACAAGCTGGGGGGTGGGGGGGGTGGGCACGAAGCCCCGTGTTCCCCGTTACGGACTCCCACGGTGCCCCCATACGGAAAAAACGATCGAAAAATAAAATTTTACTACCTGTCAAAACGGTGGCCCTGGTAGGTGTAAAGACTCAGAGGCGACGATCATTGACCAAAAATAATCTCAAAGGTAGCGTATTTGATGTTTTCTTCCCGTTTAATAAGAAACGTTAGTTGCTTTTCTGTTAACATTTTTCTTTCTAAAATAAGTACAAGTTTTCCTGCGCTACCGCGCACTGGGTCATCTTCAGTGACAGTTTGCTGCAGGGGCTCGGCCGCGCAAACGGTTGTGTTTGGCGGTGTGGCGGCGGAGAACAGATGACCGTCGTTAACGACAGGTACCCCTCAGTCATCCCCTCCCCCCCCCTGACCCCCCAGTAGTCTGCGTAAATTGGAGCTTTTTTCGTGCGTCCCTGCGATTGCCATCAGCAGTATGTGGGAATCATTTTTGTCACTACCATAAAGGTGGTTTCGGTGTCTGTGGATGGCTCCCTCCCCTTTTAAAACCCCTTCCCTTTTGAAAAAAAAAAAATGTTAATTTAAGGGTGCTAGATGCAAATATGGTTGCAATCTAGGGGTAATTTTGTTGGAATCTGGTAATATCTATGACTGGAAAAATATCCTTATTTCTCGTGTTGAATTCTAATTTTTGGTTAGGTGGTAACGAGCGATTACGGCGAGTGTGCGTCCCTGCGATTGTATACAGCAGTTCTGAGTGATGCTTTCCTTTGTCAATAATAAAAGGTTGGTGGCCATCCTGGAGCGAGGTCTTAAGCTACCTCCTCCCCCTGTTTGAGAAATTTCCCATTGTTAATACGTAAGGGTAGCCTAGATGCAAAATGGTGCTATCATTTGGGATATTTTCGACAACTGATCATTACTCTGGCCTCGGAACAGGAGAGGTATGCCTAAGTGTGAGGGGGGCGCCGGGGGCGACACTCGCCTTGTCACTTTTCCCGGCCCGGGAGCAGCAGCCCCCCCCCTCCCCCCACCAATTCCTGAGCACAGACCAAAATCTGGTAATTGTTATGTTTTTTACATAGGTTGATCTACTAGTGTTTCACCTTATGTATAAATTAAAAAATAATTATATTAAAAAAATAAATAGGCCTGGGAAGTGCCAGTTCCATGCAGATTCTCGGGAAGTATTTTGGACCAAGATTTTCTGGACGCCTTCCGAGCCAATCCGGTTCGACACGGAGCAGTGCACGGCTGGCACGTATTTGCCAATCCTCCATACCGATACCGAATTTCTATTTTAAGGGGACAAATTCGTTAGGTTCCTACCATATCAGTGGAAACACTATGGTAATTTATCTTTTTTCTTTAAGTGGTAGGCTAGTACAAAAGCAACACCTTACACGTGTTTGAAGCTTTATGTGATCCATACTTGAGAATGATAAAATTGTCAGCAATATGTGGTATTTGATTTCTATATAGTTATTCCATAGTTAATATATATTAACTATGGTTATTCCTACAACTATTGCAAAGATACATAATAATATGTCTCATATTTGTGAATAAAAATTACCGGTAGAAAGTATGCCACCAAATCAAATTTTCAGAATTTTAAAAACACAAAAGCTTCTCACCGTGCGGAGAGTTGGGAGGGGGAACTCCTCTTCCCACACCCTAACCCCCCCCCTCGCGCGCAAGCGCTAAACGCCTTTTGGGATCATTTTAAAATGTTCAAAAACAATCCTGAAATAGAGTGAGGGGGGGGGGCACGCGCCCAAAATCCCAACTCTTCTCTGTATTGCAGGAGCTGATATCGGCGTAAGTCCACTGGCCGATTCGGGCCAATTCGATCCAGTGGCCACCATTCTGGCCAATCCCCGAGTCCAGTTATCTCAAACTCGAGCCATATCCGATTTCCAGGTCTTCATTTCGGGCCAATTCGAGTCCGGCTATTTGGCGAATGTGGCATCATGCTTTTGTACTGTGTTGCGATGTACATTTAATTTAAAAAAATGGGCATTTTGGAGTCAATTCCCATGCCCTGGTTCAGGCTGTATTTTATTGACTGTATGTGGATTTATATGTTGCACTGTGCATCATAACAATGTAGCCCTAGGGAACAAATACTTTCATTTTTGTTGGACTAGTCTGGAAATCGGTTTTCCGAGTCGAGTCCAGCTGCGCACATTCCGGGACAATTCAGAATCCATGAACCTCCCATTTGAGCCAGTCCGAGTCCGACAAAGCACGGACTCGAGTCCAGAATCGGAGTACGTTACAGCCCCGTTGCATTGTGTTGAACTGTGAGTACTCTTCATCCTTCTGAATTTTCAAAACTTTGCTGTTAAACAAAGAAGCCGCACCAACTAAGAATTTTGATGCCCCCAACTAAAAATATATTTGGGGTGGACTAGTGTATGTCTTTAAGTATTCCAGAAAAAATCAGTAATCAAAACTTTAGCTTATTAAAAGCTTCCTCCGTCTCCTTCTCTCACATTATGCCTCTCTGTCATTGTTCCTTCCCTAATTCAGGGGTTGAATCCAGAAATGAGAGAGGGGCGTTAAATATTGCAGAGAGTGCAGTGCAATCAGATGGCTTGGAGGTTAAAATTCTGTTATAAAAATCATTGCTTTGCTGAAAATAGGGGCGTACGCCCTTAGCCCCCTCGGATCGGCCCTGCTATTTACTCTTATCTCTATTTCAGAAATCTCCTGCTAAGTACATTTTGCTTTCCTGGCGTTTTCTATCCGCAAAACTCACCTTTGATGTTCCTCTCTTTATTTTCGTTCCGCTCATTTATTTTTCTCCCACTCGCAAAAGTCGGCCTTACTCCAGCCCTTGTCTCCTGTTCCATTCTTCCCAGACCTTCACTCTTTCAGGCTAGTTCGTCCCGTTCGTTTTTTCCACCATCCCGAAGCCTGTCTAACACAGAATAGTAACATCGGACATTCTTCCAAATTTACCAAGCACTTCCTCCTCCCCACCTTCCCTAAATTCAAAATCAGCATATCAATTATTTCTTTCTTGTCTGTCGTTTTGATTTTTCTTTTATTTTACTTTCTTTTCTTTATTTATTCCCATTCCTCTTTTTCTTTTTCCCGCCTATCCAGACTCGTCTTATTTTTTTTTTTCGGTGTGCGGTTTTCCCCAGCCCCCTTCTGGCGCTGCAACTATAGCCCAGGGAAGAACAGAGAGTAAAAGATCCTGGCGGAAACACCACTGAAAAGGTGTTCTGTATCGATACAAAGTTTTATTATCCCTGCAGGTACATCAGAATGTAAACGTAACCACTCAAGAAACCTAATTTTCGACCAGGGAGGTGTTAACACCCGGGCGTCCTTGTTCTGAGTTAACTAGACAATCCTATAGTCAGTGGCGTAGCCAGGATTTCGATCATGGGGCCATGCAGTATGTTGTGTGATCGCCTGCCTGGGGGGATGTAAGGGGTGGGGTCCCCTCCCCTTTGAAAATTTTTGAAACATTAGGTGTCCTTACATGCAACTCGTGCCACATATGCTACCTTTTGGAGTAAAATTTGTGTTAAAAAATTTACGTATTTTTACGAATTAAACAAAAAAAAAAAAAAAAAAAAAAAAATCGGCAAGCGGGGACCTTGGCTGTCACCGGGGAGGGGACAAACTGGCGTGTTCGCCTAGGGCGCAGAACTCCAAAACTAGAAAGAAAACTCAGAGGCCGGTTTATCAAAATATGAACTTAATTTAATTTCACTTACTTAAAGAAATACAAAAAAAAATACATACAAAATATGGAATGCAGATTGATATACCCGTGAGTCTCTTCGAACCAAAAATATGAACCCAACGCTCACTGTCATACTCGAGCTAAGTACAATAACCCTTCTAGCTGGTCTCATAACACCCTCCCTTTTTCCTCCTTTTCCTAACAGGGTAGTGGACGAGCGGAATTACAAACAGATCCAGTGTATTAAACTCTGCAGGTAGACCAAATAGGCGGGGACTAACGCCCAATAAAAAACCAAATAGACGTGGTTAGGTCATGAATCTCAATACGTTATGGAAAGGTGTTCCCGATAATGGCTACCAGATCGGACACTGTCCATACAGTCTATCAAGTTATCATGGCCCGTGAGATGTTGGGGCAATAAATATGGTCAGGATGGAGTTGCCGTTAACCGGCAAATCGAGGCACTCTTTCCTGTCTGGTGGCAGAGATGTAATAACCACTTCACTAAGGGACTGTCCGGCTCTTTCTCACCAAGGAACATACGGCAAGGATGATGGGAGATGGATTTAAAATACATAAATGAATAATACGTGTCCAATCTATACAGTTAAATCCCGTTGTGGGTGACGCCTAAGTTGCGGCTGTCGGTAACCAAGTTACCGGGGTAACGTGTGACACTCTTGTGACTCGACAAGCCTACGTTTTAAATTCGTAAAAGTATTTCCAACACCTTTCCAACCCCGCATATATTATGTAATTTTACATCAGTGACATCTTTTACTGTGCGTTAATCCATAATATTATACAAAAATTAAACGATCACATTACCCGATACGCGGGTAAATAACTAAGTGCTACGGATACACAATAAAACGTCTACCGCCCCAGCCTATGTGAATGTGGGCGCGTGGTATATTTCCAAACAAACGAAAGTCCACGATTTAAAATATACAAAAATCTAGATCATAACTTCCAACGGATGGCCATGACATGACATAAATAATAACATAACGCAACAAAAAGTTGCGTCTTTCCCAATATTTCACAACAACTAAGACCATATAAGTCATGAAGCGAGCACTCCAAGCATAATGCCTTTCCGAATATCAAAATAATAGTAACACGGGGAAACTACTTTCTTTCCCGTTTTCGGTAAACTAATAATTCGAACAATGGCTAAACTCCTATCCTTTGACAGAGTGCCACGTCATACACAATAAATGAGTAAACATAATATTTCGACACTCTTCTAGAAATCCCATACAACATTAACACATAGTTCGTAGATCACCTTAGAATCATTTACAAACCTAAAATAAATACTATACTACTGCCGGTCTTCAGTAACCCCAATCTGTAACCACCCTGGGGACACCCGAGTTAACACAAAAATACGCACACCCCACATAAACATTCCCACCTTTCCCAGAATAATAAAAGTACTCACAATTACAAGCCTTCCTGGCGTCTCCGCAGAGTTCTTCTCACCGGGACAAATGGACGGCAGTCCGTTTGCGTAACTCCCCTTCAGAACAGTTTACTCTATTCTGGGGACACATGCGGAGTCACCACACACACTCGGAATGTCTCTTTACCCGGCTGTAAAACAAATGTACGGGAAAATTGATCGAGGTTAGCTAGCCGACCTCGGTAGGTCTAACCTTAACCTAACGATTAAATAGTGGCTCAATATCAGTCCCGCGATAAGATGGTTCCTGCCTACTATTAAAAAAACACGTACATAGACTTTCCGCTGGCAAAATACAATGGTCCTAGAGACTAACCCCGTGCACAACGCAAACACGCCTGGTTAAAGCTAGATAGAGATATTGATAAAGTAGAAAGCTGTCCTCTCCCGGAGATATAATACCTACTGCTTTATACAAGAACAAACAGCTCGTGATTAACTTGTTACATCTATACCCAAGGCATCGTCTAAGCCTACTTATTAATTTGCCTAATAGAACGGGTTAGGGCTTCCGAGGACTCGCCCTCCTTGCCCTCCCAAGCAAACAAAAGATTACCAACATACGCGCATGTGATCAAATATACACAATTATATACAAGAGGATGGCTTGACTTCTGAACGATCGCTGTACGGAAGCCTTTTACAATTTACAAAACTATGTACAATACTACCGCGAGTCTATCTCAGATGTGACATTGGCCAATGGGGTGCCCCCCTCCCCTGTGAAATTTTTTGAAAAATTAGGTGTCCTTACATACAATCTTGTGCCACATATGCTACCTTTTGAAGTAAAATTTGTGTTAATACACTGTAAGTAATTTTAAGGGAGCCAAACAAAAAAACATCGTCATCAGTGAGGGGGGAGGACCATGGTCAATGGGGTGTCCCCTCCTCTTTGAAAATTTTTGAAAAGTTGGGGTGTCCTTAATACATGCAATCTGGTGCAACATATGCTACCTTGTGAAGTAAAATTTGTGTTCCAAAAAATTACGTAATTGTTAGGAACTTAAAAAAATCGGATAAGTGAGAGGGGCCATGGCCCAATGGCCCCCTCAATACGCCACTGCCTAGAGTACCACAATTGAATATTGTTTGACATGAAACCTGTAAAGTGAAGGACTGACTGCATTATTTGTAGCCCCCGGTTCTGTCAAAGCAGTTTTACGGTTTCAATTTTAACCCACGCAGGTCCAAAAATGCCTATGATTTTCTTTGCAAACATGCGTGTACCGAAAATTCGACCTGAAATTCTGAAATTCCCTGTACATTCACTCTTTCGTCTGCTTGTAGACCCCTTCTGTTGAAACGGATATGTTGCCTATGAAATGTCGTGCTTCCGTGGGAATTTGGTCTGCGGGCGTCCCAAAACACTGTCATGCCTTTCAGTAATGTGTGTGGGCGTGTTGTGTGTATAATTTCAATGATTGAGAACCTACAGTTTAAAACACCTGTAAAATACGTTACTGTAGTACCATACACACTATGCCGTGTGGAAGAGTATTAATAACAACAAAATCAACAAAACTCATTTCATAAGTTCCCTCTGTTTTCAATGGATTCTAGTCTATGCCCATTGTGTAATGTATAACCAAAACGATCCGGATTTGATGGTTTCAGGGTCTGTTTTCTTACGCGGTGATTTCAGTCCGTTCTTAGACCACCGCGGCCAACCAAAGTGTAAGAACTTGTTAGCGGGCCAGTACGCGTCGAGGTGTGTTGTTCCCCCCCCCCCTATGTGGGTGGTTAGCACCAGTGTGTATTGGCGTTATAACGAGTCGAAGTGGAAAGTGGAGAATGTGAGAAGTTGGTTTGTCTGCAGAGGTGCATTGAGAGAGGTCAGAGGGGCCGGGTGACACGTAGAGAAGGAATAGTGACAGAGGAGAATCCTTACAGCTGGGAGGGAACATCTCGAGAGACTTGGGGCAAGTCTAGCTTTGGTCCCCTACAGCTGCTTTGGTCCCCTACATCTGGCCGCTATTTAGGGATCACAACTATGACAAATTCCTGAACCCACTACCACAGAACGATTATGGTTGGTTAATTTGCTGTAATAAGAATACATGCAAAATGAGTCTCAATAGTGTACTAAATGACCCGGTGGATGAGGAACAACGAGATAAATTCGTGGAGTCCCTTCTTCTCCATAGGCGAAAACAATTTACTGCACCTGCGTAAAACACGAAACGTTCGTTTTCGTTGGACCAAAACAGAGAACCTCGTTTCTTCGAGAAAAATGCTGT
>JAIZAY010002254.1:0-10553 GCA_029531755.1 Holothuria leucospilota | reverse complement strand
TTTTAAAAACGCCCCCCTTTCTGTCATATTTTAAAATGTTTAGCGATCTGTTGAAGAAAAAAGTTAGGGTTTTTATTGTGGCAAAAAAATTGTACGAGTAAAAATCCCCTTTTCAATAGATCAAAAATTTGGGAAAAAAGAATGACAAATTTACGAGTTATTTCATTTTTTTTGGAACTGAAATTTCCAGAGGTGAAGACACAGTGAAAGGATAAGTAAACGAGTCTCCCGGATAAAAAAATGCGAAAATACAATGCGTTTTTATCTTTGGCCCGGGATTTTCTTCTAAAACTTGAATTTCCCCTTTGCAAATGGGGTGCGCTTTGCCGGTACCCCTGACCCAAAAATTTTGATACATTTGTGGTTGGGGTAATGTTTGTCTATTTTTACTAAAAAAATTGTGGACATGAATGCCCCGTGGTGGGAAAAGGACATTCAAGATTTTGATGTGAAGGCCCTAAGGGTAGTAGCTGATTGGAGTTTTCGCGTGTGCGCAGGGAAATACAAATTGCATGTAATAACGAGAATTTATTTATAATTTAAAAAACCCATTTTTGAAATGTTTTTGTTGATATTTTCATATCATTTTGGTTTTTTTTTTTCCCCTCCCCCCGCCAAAATTTTTTGAGCTTTTATGAGACAAATTAAAACGGTCCTTTAGCAACCGTTTGAATAATATAGCCAGCGTAGTCCAACCAAAACAGGAGGAGGAGTAAAAAACATGAGAGTGTTTATTTTCTTGTAAATAAGACTGCGACAAGTCCGAAATTTTAAAGCATGGTCTTTGGGATGCCGAGATGTTGCACAATAAAAGACTGTGCTAGTAGTCTCCTTACTCTCCCGGGGCTCATTAACGTGAGTCAAAGATTGCTTATACAAGCATGATCATGTTCACATAATTACATGTAGGAGCCTGACCTGGTTGAAGGTAGCGAACAATAAGCCTACCACCGAACAATATCAGGGAACCGGTAAAGAAGTACGGAACAGTGAAACTGCCATTAGTAAGGAAATTTGGAAGTAACGGATTTCCAATCATAGGTGTGAATTTCAAGCCGGGTTTTGGCTATGGGTTGTTAATATCACACAATTCATTTGCAATCTAAACATGTCCACGTCTTAATAGCTAATACCTTTCACTCCCTACGGATCAAGTTAATTTTTACATCACCGGGGGCGTAGCCTATCACTGATATACTTCTCTAAACCCATTCCAGTTGTAGCAAAAATAATCCCCTCCTCCTCCCCTCTCATTTTTAATGTTTAACCAGTATTCTTTTCTGAAACTGAAGTCACAATCCTTACAGCGAATTCACCATCTGCAAAACAACCTCGATCTTTCCAAGTCCCATATCAGAACTGTTAATAGGTGCACCTTAGCACCGCCTTCATTCGCGAGTATGAATGCCTTGCATTCTGGTTTCTTCATTAGGAACTCTCCTACTTAAAAATCAGAACACTCTGACCAGACCTCTCAAAAGGGAGGTCAGGTGTAATAAAATCCTACTTATCTGCTCATTCCTTTGTTGTAAGAAACCACTATCACTTCTTGAATTACACTTAATCCGTGGTCAGTGAGGAACTTTTGTTCAGTTGGCCACACAACAGATAAACTGTTGACATTTACTCCATATTGCACAGTTAAATCTTTTATGTGTGGTAATCACAGGAAGTCCAAGACCAAGTTAAATTGGATTAGGTAAAGATAAACAGTTTTAATCAGGTTACAAAAGCTGTCTGACTTTTCAAGCAGAGGAGTTCCTAATGTTTACTCCTACTGTTTAATCATTTCACCACCACTTTGTTTTAATTGCCTGTGAAACAGGTTGAGGCTCTCTAATAGCTGATGGGAAGTTACTCTGCACAGCTGGCTAGCTAAATCAGTGATGCAAAAGGGATGCTATCCTAAGAATTATGTCTGCTTCCCTGAAGCCAGTCTTGAGTCAACCACTTTGTTCTGACAACAAAAACATGAATATATTAAGCATTTGACAGGGATGCTTGAGCTGTTATCTCACACCCCTGTTCTTCACTTGTCCTGCTTGCCACTGGTCAGCACTCATGATGCAGATGGCTATGCACTTTTTAATTGAAACACTGAACCAATAGCCCAAACCAGGGGTTCTCTTTTCGGCCACAGGCCACATTTTCTTGGGTTTATGCTTTATTAATACTGTAGTAGCCAGCAGGGGTAAATCCAGGGTTTGTAGAAAGTAGCTCGTTCTTAACGGAGAAACCCATACATACTAGCCTCCGAAAATGTATGAGTGTAGGATTCTCAAGCTAGGTGGTAGTTCCTGAATAGGGGCATCTATAGGATCACAACCAACCTAAGCACCACCAAGGTTGGGGCTGAAGTGAGAAAATTTGACATTCTAAAAGCGCTGGAAGCAGGAAAACCTTCAGTGGTCTGCATGAATAGACATCCCCCGGCCCCAAAAAGGCCAAAAGGCCACCACTTGAGGAACCTACCAATATGTTTAGTAACTGAGACAATGGCCTACAAACAAACAGATGGTTTTATCAAAAAGCGAAAAAATGGCTGCTGTAAGTTTCATCCAACAGACTGAGTACTTAAACATAAGTTGCATGTTCAGATGTGCAACTTAAAAGCACTGCATGCCAATTTTCAGACCACAGTGTAAAATAAGAAAACATTTCAACTTTTTACCCACTGTCACTTTGTCAAAATTCCCAAGTCACTGCAAAAATTCACCACTTCTTCACAATTTACTGTGACCGCTGGTTCAATGTTACATGGACATCTCAGTTGTTGCTAAGTATGATTTACATGTTACATGGACAGAAAACTGTGTAAACGTACAACTTTACCTAAATGTGGCTCAAGTGCAGTAACAAAAGTTTGGATAGGAATTATCTGGTAAAAACCATAGGAAATATTGCCTCCCAAAATTGAAATGATCTTAGACAGTATCATAATAACATTGATGAGATTGTCAAGTTTATGTGACTATAGGCTAATGCTACTGCTAAGTATGATGGTACACATCTGTGTACTATTTTAACTTCTTTGAGATGCATGAAGTAAACAGAAATGGTCAACTCAAAGTGAACTGACTGTAAGTCCCTACATACTTCACATCCATCCATGACCCACCACATCTACGGTAAACACAAAGCTTTGTAAATGTCCCCACCAATACCACTTACGCTTTTCTTCTTACCTGGGAAATGATTTTATATCCTTCATGAGTCCCATAATGTATTGTAGTTTATGTAGAAACCACTAGTCAATGGAAGATAATTAGTGTATTTGATCCACAGAGTAACCATCTTCCAAAGCACAGATTTAAATTTTGAAAGGAAGTGAAGTTAATTTCTACCGCTTTGATTAAATTGAAAAACAAAATCTTTAAAACCACTCCTTAGCAATTTCATACATTTTGTAATTCCTTCGCCTATAACCCAAATCCATCCACAATGACCATCTACCTGAGACTTCTATGATCTCAACTAAGCTTCCCTTACCCTTCCTCCAGTGTTCTACAATTTCATGAGAACAAAATTCCTTGACCTTTCCTAATGAATATTCAAAAATTCCAGAATAAATATTTTGACCCATTTCCAGTTTGGACACATGAAATAAAATGTAACTGACATATGACTTGATTTTGCACCAATGATATTCACCGATTTTTCTCTTGATGGTACTTTTCTCAAATTTTCTGAGTTTACTCTGACCAGAAAGAAACTCATTTTCCTGGTTTTCCCTGAATTTCAAAATCAAAGGGATTCTGCTCTTACACACCATCCCATTTCCTGACTTTTGAAAATTGACATCCCTGGACCCTCCCTTTCCCTGCCAACATGTTAAATCATGATTCCTGAACATCCATTTCCTCAACTGATCTACTTCCTCACCCCTTACCACACGAACAATTTTTTCTGACAAATTCTTACTTGATTCACCGGCACTGTGCTACTCCCCCCATACTTCCCCAACCCCTTCAATCCCAACTATACATTTTGAGTGACTCACCTTTGCTAAGGATAAATTTTTAATCCCATCAAATACATACACTTTTTAGTGACCCAACCTTTGCTATTGGCATAAATTACAATCCCATTCCAAATACACCATTTTTGGTGGGTCACTTTTGCTATGGCATAAATCCCAAATCCTCCAAGATATACCATTTTAGTGGGCCTCCCTTTTTCTATAGCATAAATTTCCCAATCCCCTTCAAATTTTCAAAGTTTTAGTGACTCACTTTTGCTATGGCATAAATCCCAGTCCCATCCAAATATACATTTTTTGTGACTCACCTTTGCTATGGCATAAATCCTGTTACTGGATGGCGGCCTCCATAGCAGCCTCTAAGTCCTTAGGCATGGCCTTCACAACAGGCATCTCAGGAGCAAATCCCTTAACTGATGGGTGAATCATTCTAACTGCTTTCTGCAGGCTCTCTTCAAAGGTACACCCAATAGCCATCACCTGGGTCAGATAGAAAAAACCCAAGATATACTAGTCACCCCTCTTTCCTAATCCTACTTAGCAAAAACAATCTAGATATTGAAAAAGCAACATTAAGAGGAGGCACTGGTAACTTGTCAGGTTGCATAATGGTAAAGACATCACTGAAAATCAATGACCATACTGAATTTTCAAAATTTCAAGGGAATTAATTTAAACTATTCTAGTTTTGGTATCAGACACACATGTACATAACATACATTGGATCTTGATGCTACCCATCTATCATGGAAACCAACTTCACAATCAAAATTCTTTCACTACTCTCCATCAAGGGCTTGGAGATTATTTTGAGTTACAACAACAAGCTAGCAGGGCAAGGTGCTGAGTAGGATTGGACGGGTTAACTGACTCTACTTCCGAGTCATGACTTTCTCGCTGGAAGTCAAGTAGCCATCCCAATTCCATTGGAATCAGAATCTTGGGAAATTTTGAATACTCAAAATGTATGCACAAAAACCCTATTTTAAAGTTTGCAATTGTCTTATTTTGCAGGTGTCTAAGAAGTACAGTATTCTATACAAATTGGCTCTCTGGCATTGTTACTTTATGTTTTCTCATCAAATTACAGTATCTGGCAGTTCGGCATCTAGGCAATTGAGAAGGGTGTAATGTAAGTCTCATAATGTGTAAATATCCATTGCTAGGCTAGTAACTGACAGTTTACAGCTGCTGAGGTATATATTCCTGCCTTAGTGATGACATGTTTGCGGGACTTGCAGTTCCATTCAAAGTCGCCACTAATAAGGCTGTGGGTATTTAAGTACAAAAATATTGGAGTCATCCACACCTCTAGTACTGAGAAGGGAGTCACTCCATTACCCCCATATTGGAACTAACATTGTTAGTCCCAGAGTTTAAAAATTGATGGTGAGAATTATCGCTATTTCACAAGCAATTTAAAAGGATCCTAACAAATGGTGACAGCAAATTGTCACTTTCATGCACATACTAATTTTTATAGTGATATTTGTTTTGTCAAGTAGGCACTCATGCGCACTAATGTTACAACCCCAGAGAAAATCTAATCTCCCTTGTTTCTGGCCAAAACAAAGGGAATATTGGGTGTTTCTTACCATTAAACGACAGTTACACCACTTAATTCTTTCACACAGGAAGTTTTCTGAAGTATGAGTCCCTTTTAAAATGAAAAAGAGCCCGACCAAATTTTCAATATCACACCCAGTTTAAACTAGTGCATGAAAAAATGTGCAATTGGTTCACCTATTAGTATTTGTCCTTCTTTGTAGGATGCCTGGGTTGACATTTAAACACTGTGAATTGGAATTTTTCTCAAGTTGTAAATTTACCCGGGACTTTTTACAATTATCCAAAATTTTTATATGGAAAATGGAAAAAAATCAGACAAGGCCCTGGTGCCTATTTCTTCTAATTATGACCGGAATGCCCATGCAGAAGCATACCCAAAAAATTTTAGTAATTGAAAAGTGGCCTGGTTGGATTGGGAATGGATTTACCCCCTTTTTCAGTGGTAAAAATTGTTTGATTAGCCAAGTTTCCTTAAAATCAAATTACACCCAAAATGGACTCTATCAACCTCCAAATGGCCTTAGCAAGTATTTAGAGAATTTCAAATAAGTTTAATTTGCATTTTATAGAAAATCAAAAGTGAGAATAGTCAATGTCCGAATGAGCATCCCTTAATTTGTTCAAAAGTGAAAATTTGGAGGTCACTCTGTTAAAATCATTAAAGACATTGCAAATTTTTGGCAAATAAGATAAAATTCGTTATTCTATAATTGAGCATACTGGAATCTCAAATATTCCCATTTGATTTTATTTATATGGGAAATTGGTTTTAAAGGCTGATGATACAGTTTTTATGTTCAAAGTCTTGGGTTCTTGGATGTTTTGGTAGGTATTTACCTACATCGGAAAAACTGCAGGGTCAGCATTTTTCGTTAATGCAAGCTGTTGAAATAAATAATCTTCAAGCTCCTTAAGAGATTTGAGAAGAGTTTCAGTTTTGGGAATATTGACCCGGAAATGACTTTCCATCCCCATACAAAATTTTTCTCCATTCAAGATCCCCAATGTAAATATAAATCTTGCTATCCATTGAAAATACTTGTGTAAATCAAAAATATTATT
Source organism: Holothuria leucospilota (assembly GCA_029531755.1). Lineage (NCBI taxonomy): Eukaryota > Metazoa > Echinodermata > Holothuroidea > Aspidochirotida > Holothuriidae > Holothuria > Holothuria leucospilota. The sequence continues at coordinate 3,943 of JAIZAY010002254.1, read as the reverse complement.
AGTGTTTGACCAAACCTAAAATTTGGCCTCCCAAACCAATGGACATTTCGATTTTCATTATAATAAAAATTAAATCAATCCAAAGCTTCCGTATCCTTGGTCTATGTTTGTGGTAAGCATTTTTCAATTTCGTGGTTTTGCCACAGAATTTGATACCACAGAATAAAGCCCTACATGGGTTCTTCCTGTTACATAAGCATCCAATTGAAATTATCCAATTCCTACTTAATTTGGGTAGACATTTGGTATGGTTTACCCCCTGAACCCCAGAGATTTTTCCTGCACCAAAAAATAGCCCTTAAAGTGAGTCACTATCCAGTTTTAAGGTGTATGCATACTCCTTGTGTGTTCGTGTAACAAGCCATGTCACAGAACACCAGGGGCAGTGATTGCAATTATTGGGGGACACTTTGCTTATAACACTTTGCCGTCCGGCAGGGTAAAGGGGGACACCAGCAACGGTGCTCCCGATAAATTTATGTTGGCACCGAAGAAAGATTTATGTTTGTAGCCAGTAGTTCACCATGTTGAGTAGTTTTGAATGAAGCAACAGGATATTTTAAGTACCAAGTGGTTAATTATCTTTGGTACGGTATTGTTCCAACAGTTTTAAAAAATTTTCTTGGTGGGATATGTTCCCCTGCTTCTGCAATACAAGCTTGGAAAAGAAGTCTACATAAAATGGTAAAAGTTCTTAAGGGTCACATTGAATTTTCTTTCAAGCTGCCATAAAAACGAAGGCCCCGTGAAGAGAGTTAATTCTTTAAAGTTCGGGCGTGACCAGTTTTGCCACAAGTGCAGGTTTTGTCCCGGGGTTGATGTCAGCAGTAAGGAAAACCCGTTTTCCATGAAACCCCAAAAAAGGATCTCTGGGTAAGGGAACTAAAATGCAGTTTTTTGATCATACCAGGTTATAGCTCCATCAGGGAGACGAATATTTTTTTTAAAATTTTGCATGGAAATTTTTAATAAGTGTATGGGGTATTTAGTTAGATGTCATTTTCACGCAATCAATGGGAATGGGTGTTTGTTAACATGGAGAACCCTTGTTGATGCTAAACTTTGGCCTTCACCTATTTTAAAATGTTTACCTAATTTTTTGTCAATGTATACATAAAACATTTGAGATTGAAAAGTGCCAAAATTGCGAGAAAAAATTTGATATCATTGGTAAAATGCGCAAGACTCCGCTGCAGTGTTAAAAGGGATTCCCGAAGGGAAAGCTACAAAGGAGTCCAGCTACTGGAATTTTAATTTGCTCCTTTTGGGAAGCTGGCATAGGGTTTTGTTCCTTAAAATTGTAAACCAAATAAACCACGACTCTAAGAATTTTCTTGTTTATACAAGGCATTTCTGATATAGGTAAATGGGTTATTTGGATTACAGAACATTACTATCCCAAAATATCTAGTTACTTTTAAAATTTTTCACATTTATTTTAAAGTTTCCACAAGGCCGCCCCAGGATTAACCAGTGACATAAGATGATTAAGACCGGAAGGACGAATGGTTTCCAGGGCAAAACCTACTTGGGTTTTCCCCTTTTGTGTTTCAAATTCACCAAATAAATATTTGGAATAGCCCCCCCATAATCACCCAGTAAGTGAAAAGCCAAGGGTTGGGGGTTTGCCCCCACATTCCAAAAACCCTTTTTCCCGGGGTTTTCCAAAAACCTAGATTTGCATGGTGGGGTGTGTTTGTTTAGGCTTCCCTTTTAAATTTGAAATGCCACCTGGTAACCCCCTGCATCCTAAAGGGGGGAAAAAAAATAGTACAAGTGTTAAACATCAAAATTTTTCACAAGTCAGGGGAAGGGGTTTTTTTATGTCAAAAATAAAAAATCTTAAAAATCTCATCAAGTTTTTAAAAAAATTTAAAAAAACTTCTAATTGGGCATTTCCAAATTTTAGGAAAAAATTTTCCCCCTTCCTATCCCCTTTTTCCCCAGATAAACCAAAAACCCCTTTTTTTTTCCTCTTACGCAAGGACATGTTAAATTTCTTCCTTTTTGCCTTAAACAAATTTTATTTAAATAGAAAAACCCGTCTTGTTTTGCCAGTCCTTGAAAACCCTGCTAAAAATTGTCAAAAATTTCTTTTTCGGGGCTTTTTAAGTTGCTTCCCCAAAAGACCACGTGCATTTTTGGTTTTTGGGTTTTTTTAAATGTTTTTAAATTTTAAAATGTTGTCAAAACAAAGGGTTGACTCAAACTGTTTTTCGGGAAGCAGAAATATTCTTAGGATAGCTCCCTTTGCACACGATTTAGTAGCCAGCTGTCAAGAAAATTCCCTCAGCATTAGAGACCCTAAAACCTGTTTCACGGGCAATTTTAAAACAAAGTGGTGGTGAAATATTAAACATAGATAAACATTAGGAACTCCTCGCTTGAAAAGTCAACATTTTTGTAACCTGATTAAAAACGTTTATCTTCCCTCAACCCTTTTAATTGGGTCTTGGCTTCTGTGATCCAACATAAAAGTTTAAAATGTGCAATTTGGGAGTAAATTAAAAATTTATTTTGTTGGCCAACCTGAAAAAAAATTTCCCACTGACCAGGATTAATTAATTAAAGAAGTGATAGGGGTTTCTTACACAAAGAAATGGCAATAAGTAGGTTTTTTTACACCGCCCTCCTTTTGAGAGGTCTTGGTCAGAGTGTTCGATTTTTAAGTGGGAGATTTCCTAATGAAAAAAAACCAGAATGAAACTTCATACTCGCGAATGAAGGCGGTGCTAAGGTCCCCTTTTTAACAGTTCTGATTGGGATGGAAAGATCGGGGTTTTGTTTGCAGGGGGAAATTTTGCGTAAGGTTTGTGATTTGTTTCAGAAAAAATACTGGTTAAACTTTGATGAGAGGGAGGGGGGGGGGGATTATTTGTACAAACTGGAATGTTTAGGAAGTATATCAGTGATAGGCTCGCCGGGATGTAAAAATTAACTTTATCGTAGGGAGGAAAGGTATTAGATTAAGACGTGGACAGTTTAGATTGCAAATGAATTGTGTGATATTAAAAACCCTAGCCAAAACCCGGCTTGAAAATTCACCCCCTTTATTGGAAAACCGTTTCTTCCAAATTTCCTTACTAATGGGAGTTTCACTGTTCCCACTTTTTTACCCGGTTCCCCGATTGTTTTGGTGGTAGGCTTATGTCCTACCTTAAACCCGGTCGGCTCCTAATGTATATTTGTGAAATGACATGCTTGTTAAGCGATCTTTTTATCAGTAAAGAGCTGGGGAAAAAGGAGATAAGCACAGTCTTTTTTTGGGAACTTTCATCCCCAAACCCTGCTTTTTTTGACCTTTTCGCTCTTATTCAAGAAAAAAACACTTCAGTTTCTCATCCCCTCCTGTTTTGGTTTGGGTACGCTGAGCTATATTCAATTTCCCTACGGTTGCTCAAAGGACCCTTTTTTTATTTTCAAAGGGTTGCTCAAATATGTGCGGCGGGGGGAAAAAAAAAAACAAACTATAGAAATTTCAACAAAATACTTTCAAAAAAAGTGGGGGTTTTTAAAGGGTTTTCCCCTAACATCTCTCGTTATTCATGCAATTCAGTATTACCCCGCGAAAACGCTGAAAACTCCCTCGCATACTACCATTAGGGCCCTTCACATCAAAATCTTGAAAGGGCCCTTTCGAGCCACTAGCATCGTGTCCCCAATTTTTTATAATAATAGAATCAACCCAACCACAATTATCAAAGCGGGTCCGGGGGTACCGGCAAAGCAAGCACCTATTTGCAAGGGAAGTTCGTTTAGGAGAAACTCCTGGGCCAGAAAAAACTACGCAAGTATTGCGCAATTTTTTTATCCGGAGACTTCGTTTTCTTATCCTTCACTGTGTCTTCACTACTGGAAGTCTTCAGTTTCCAAGAAAATGAAACGTAAATCAATTTTTTTAAAAACTTTTTAAAAGCCTCACGTTTAAAAAACAAAAAATTTT
>JAIZAY010002248.1:0-10605 GCA_029531755.1 Holothuria leucospilota | reverse complement strand
CAGTGTTTACAGTTCACAGGGGAAGATCCATGTGAGAGTTCAGGGATTACTCTTTGTGCTTTGCAATTTAAGTGGTTGGAATTGTTTTCAGGAAGCTTGTGCTATGGACGAGGTCCTACAGGAAGCATTGTACTGTGGTTGTGAGTCAAGAAGGAGTAATGGGGTACAGAACCGAAGCCTTGAGTTTTCATTTGGGTCAGCTGATATCTGAGGTTATTGAGAATTTTGGGGATTACGCTGATCTTGAGTATTGTTGGGTGCACTGTGTATGTAAATTCTGTGTTGGCATATCAGCTGGATGCTTTTTCACATTAGTTTGTTGCATGGAGATGAAGGGGCTTTTATAGCTCAATTTTGTTGTTTTAAGGAGATTTATGCATGTGTTAGTTTACCGTCTCGTGCGTAGTCGTGTCTCTGCAGGGCTAGTCATGGTAGAAGCGGGTAAAACGGTTTGTTGGCATCGGGACTATCGGCGTCAGGCAATGCTACAGACGGATATGGGCATGGTGTGGCCATATCAGCCTTTGCTCACACCAGTTTTGATTACAGTGAAGGAGCGAATTCTATGAGAATTGGTTGTATACTGTCGTTTAGTTATTATTATTTCTACCCTTACTTCCGTACAGATGGTTTTGTATCAATTGCGTGGGCAGGTATTTTAGGCTGGAGGCATAGAGGTCTCCCTATTCTGTACATTGTGGTCTAACGAAGTGTAAATTGTAGAACCTTTGATGAAGTTGGTTGTGCTAAACGTGACTATTTACTGCTTGTGGATCAGAGAGGGTCTTAGGTTTGTTAACATGCTCACTGTGTCATTTTAAAGAAATTATTCACACATACGCTTAATGTACATTGTTTAAGAAACGAGAATCTAAGAAGCCACGACATCTTTCTACTGTTGCGTATCAGTGTCCCGTAGCGCTGTAAGCATATCGTCATATTAAGTTTTTTTTTTATGGCATCAGTACACAAGACGCGAGGAAAATATCTCTCCAGTACGGTTGATGTTTCAGTAAAAAGAAAACGTCTTTGTGTGCATTCGTTATTGATCATTATACACACTGTCGTAGTCCTTGGGAACCAATCAAATCCTGCAGCGTGCTTCACATTTGCCCTGCCCCGCTAACACACCGGACAAATGGGACCCTTCATACAAATATGGCCAACAAGAGCGAAACACAAGGAGCGTTACAGCACGTAATTTGGTTTATACATGCTAGTGTATTCAACGTGTGAGCCTAGCTCCCTCAGTGCACAGTATCCTAACATAGGTCCTGTAGTAAGCTACCACCAGTCACCCATACATCTTACACAGGAGGGTAAGGCCTAAGTTCAAGGAGCCAGTGTTCCATATGTGCCCAACCTAACAATTATACTTTAAGACCGTATCATTGAAACATCACCTATCTTCGAGCATTTATCACTGAACATTGTCTATTCTCTCACCTGGAAGCAACCGTGCATTTGTTATCGTCCAATCATACGCAAAACGGCAACGAAAAGCGGCTATGCTCACAGTCGGTGATAGTTTTACTGATTTAGCACGCACGATATTGTACACGCACGTACATGAAGCCCGCGCGCGCGGAGACTTTTTAAGGTAGTGCTCATACAGTATATCCTATCATGGCTTGTACACTGGAGTACGTACTGGTTTTAGCTTGTTTTAGAAACGGACACGTCCGTGCTGGGCGCACCGTTGCCTACGTAGCAGACTCTACGGCATATTCCTTATTCAGTCAAATCCTGTAATCGTTTGGGAAGCTGAGGAGCTGAGGCAGAGCATAGTTCGCTCCGCAGAGTATGTCGAGCCGCAAGTTACTTTGCTAGCAAATTTGCCCATGCACAACATACAGCACAGTGTACGGAGTGATCAGAACTGTGTATCGGCGTGAGCGGTAACATGAATATTCATTGTACATGATGCAGTAATAGAGAAACACCGTTAAGTTTGCTGTTATTTTAACATATTTTTCTGTTTGGACTTCAACAAAACTTCCTCCAATGTTTTCAGATTAGTTTCCGTATTTCCAGTCGGCAAAAATACGACAGGAATATGGGAGAAATGCGGAGACATTAGCCGATTTTTTAAAAATACAGAATTCCGTATTAATACGGAAAACTTACATCCCTGATAATTAGAGACTTAACATGTGACTGACCTCCACTGCATGTAAATAACAAACACTTGACTTACAGTACATGTAAGTTGTACTGTAGCGTACTGGGGTTTGTGTATACTGTATATCTTGAAAAGTCCTCTTTTGTATGTGAAAACAACTGCAACAATCATTTTATAACATGACTAATATAACTCCATTTTAGCCCTCCTCTTTAGAGTGTGTACACATGACTGACCTCTACTGCATATAAATAAACAACACAACTTACTTACTGTAAATTGTACTGCAGTGTACCAGGATTTTATATTGTATGGAAAAGTTCTCTATTTTGTATGAAGACAATTGCAGTAATAATATTTGAGCATACTTTAGATGATAATTAATGGGTAAGTATGCAACAGTCATCCACTCCCTGGTTTGGGGTAATGCCATATCCCCTTTAATGGTAATGGGCAGTCAGTCAAATTCATTTGAAAACAACAACTACATCTTACAAATTTCCAATTCCCTTACAAAAATCAATTCTACAATGTATCCAAGCTAACTTATTTCGTACTGAAGGTAAACAAAGTAGTTGGTTTACATGAATTGGACATTTCAGCAACACAAATATTGTCATATCATTTAACAGAACAATCATGAATTAGGACACCAGGGTACACTATAATTCAAATTGGGACAACTGCATTTCCCTTTAAAGAGCAACAAGTCTCATCTCAGACAGATAAAATTTCCCCTATTCCTCCAATTCTATCTTCAGTGCACTTCCCTGTCATAGCTACAGGTGCATGCACTGGGTTTAAACTGCTCAAGGGCATCTTAATACAGTACTGCGTATGAGCTTGATTAGGAACATGATTAACCACACAAGTCATCACTGACCCACAATGCAGAGTGAGGCCAGTGTTACTGATTGAATAAATTTCAGTCTAACTAGTGCAGTCACAAACTGCATTTAGAACTATAGGGCTATTCCTAAATATATTTGGGGCAGGGAGTTGAATGGCAATTCCCTGGTGGGCAAATGCCACAGACCCTTTAATGCATGTCCATGATCTGAACTTTGTGCTAAAGCTTAACTTTCAGCAACTTTATGCCTCATTTCAGTAAATGTACAGTTCATCTTGTCCCATGGACAAAAGATGCTTTTCAGACAATTTTTTTCTTTTATTGTCTTGTAGAGATTATTTTGATAAATTACCCTTTGCCCTTTTAACGGGCCATCCTATGAGACAAAACAACAGAAACTAGTCTAGCCTAGTCATGACAAGTATGGAATTCTGGCTATAGCTATAGCCTGAATTCCATACTTTTCCAGCCTTTTCAGGCCCGAACGAACCCTGAAAAGATAGCAGGTTCAGAAGTGTAATAAAGCAAGGAGTACAATCTAATTTCTTTAAGTACATCATGTGAAGAGTTCAAATTCTGGTGCCTTGAATCTGTTTTTTTTTTTTCTCGGAAAAGCTTTCAAGAGTGGTGCTGAGGATGACAAAATATTGATAAATTGAGAAAAAATTCTTTCATTCTGATGCAGGTACTGTTTAGCATATTGAAGGGATATCACTTCGCGTGATATTGAAAGGAGGTGAATTAAGTTGACTGTTCCCTTCACTTTTTAATACTCATCCCAAACACCTCCCTTTTATAACAACCATACCTCTCTCATTTTATTAAAATAGTTCTAACCTTTAACCTCCACGGCAAATCTTTGACTCCATAATCATATCTCAACTCTTCACCATTGGCTATGTCTTGCACTGCAAAGAGGCAAAGGTGTGGTGTACCACTGACTTCCACCACTCTCATCTTTGCATTTGGCCTGTTGGAGTCATTCACCATCCTCCCAGCCCTATTCCTTTCTTTTGTGGCATCAATACTGCAAATTATTGAAAAACAGGTCAGATAAGAGAAAAATGTACATTACATGAATTAAGTTAACAGTCCTTGTGTAAAAGCACAAAGCAGTAATACACAATATGATCACGGGTCATTGGTCTGACATCTATAGATGTTCTTTACAAATGTACAAATCTGTACTAACTGACATGACAAACAATTTGAACAAGCTCAAAAGTCCTTACACAGTGCTATGGTGTTTGTTACTTTCAAAGGCAAAGTTAGGAAGAACACAAACACCAGTATCAAGCAGAGTATACAAAAATTTGGTAAATTTAGGGACTGCAGTACAATTGTAATATTTACAAAGCACTTATTACAACAACCATTAAGGTTGGATGGTAACCCCCCCCCCCCAAAAAAAAAAAAAAAAAATTAACTTTTTGAAGGGCCCACTGCATTGTCCTTTATTGTTCAAATTCTCAAGAGTTTACTCTAAATTTAGCCTCTTGGTCTTGCAATGTCAGGAACTTTCTTATCAACCCCTGGACACAATGCCATAGGCTATGTAACCTTTTACTGAGTGCTAAAGACACAGTGGCTTACCACCTCTTTCCAAGTATGAAACCAATTTGAACCCTCATGCTGTGGAATCTGACTGAATTGCATCTGTGGATGATCTACCACTCCGCTGGAAATGAAGGCCCTGTTTTTCACCTACCCAGAGGGTTCACAACCAGAACTGTATTCTAACTATGATACAACCGAAGTATTTATAAACTTACAGCAGGGGCGTATCCAGGAATTTTCAATAGAGGGGGTGCAAGTTTTGACTGATCGCTGTCCTAGGGGAGGGGTCTAAGGGGAAGGAAAACTTTTGCTTTTGGAAGAGGGCTAAGATGCAAAATGGCCTCAACTTTTTTCTTTCATGCATTATGCCAAATTGGGGGGAGGTGCCTGTTGTGCCAGCCCCCTCCCCTGGATCTGTCATTGCTTACAGCATTCTAGATGGAATTGAGATTTATGCTTTAGATGTTGGTCATATTGATCACTAGTTTATTTCATTATTTTGTGAAATACTACTCCACAATATCTAGGAGATGCATGTACATTTCCATACCATGTAGGAACAAGACAAAAACATACCATTTTTCCTTCCCATTGTGTAAGAAAAAAAACAGAAAAGAACCATCTTCTTCAGAGTACTGTTTTTCTCTTTGTTTCCCTTCCTCGTTTGTTAAGAGGTCTCCAGAATACTCTAAAAGGAAGTCTTCCTTGCTAAATTCTTTCATAGCAAACACACCATAACCTGAAAGAGCAGACAAAAAAAAAAAAGAAAAAATCTAAATTTTGACAATGAATACATAAAGATTGCAAGGTTAACTATCAAGTTCATGACAAATCATAAATATGGTTATATAAGTAGTTATAATAACTGCCACTTACTCCCTGGTACTGTAAAACGACATTTTTTATAGTTACACAAGCATCAGATCTCAAGCCTTACAAAACCCAATTCTGTTATATTATGTGCTTATTAAGCGCCTAACATATGGAGTCTCAAAGTGCTAAAACTACACACAGGCAGTCGATATGACATATCTGTAGTAAACGAATGAGTTTTCAGGCTAGTTTTAAATTGTTTAATGGTAGAAGACCCCTTGATAAAAGGTCACTGGCAGATCATTCCACAATTTGGCAGATAGTATCAAAAGCTCAATCACCATAAGAATGGATAACTGATGATGGCACATTTATAAGTGGTTGAGAGCTAGACCGAAGATCATGTAAAGGCTTGTAATTAGATATGACATGAGTTCCTGTGGATACAGAGGAGCAAAACTACCACTGCATTTGTAGGTATTAATTAAGGACTTTGTACTTGATGCCATGCTGAATAGGTAGCCAATGAAGACTGCTCTGGACAGGGTAATGGGGTCACAAGATTTTGTTAAAGAAACAAGCCAAGTAGCTGAGTTTTGAATACGTTAAGGTTGGAAAAATAGATGTTTAGGTATACAACAGAAAAGGCTATTTCTGTAATCAATGTGGCAGGTCATGGAAGCATGAACTAGCTTTTCAGTACTTTTCGATCCAAGTAATGTCATAAATTATGTTCTGATCTTCTTCAAAATTCTGAAGGAAATCTCTTTTCAACAAAATTTGCAAATTCGTAATGTGATAATGTCACTGTTGGTACAAAGAGAATTGGGCTTATCTAGAATAATGGGGTATAAAAGTGTTACAAAGATGGTGAAAATTGAAGTCCTCTAAGAATAAATTTTTGTTGTGTTATTTTGTTTGATTGGTTGTCTAAAATTTTTTTCTGAGAGCAGGAAGATAGTTCTTTTCACCTATCATCACTTTTTAAGCGGTAAGTGTAATTGGTAACGTATGTAACAGGGACAGACATAGAAACTCTTTGCTCCAGAAATCTTTACAGAGGAAAATATGTATAAATAAATCCTGTATTTACAAGAATTATTAACAAAAAACACATTTTTAATGAAACTGCATTACCAGTAGTAAATTATGGACTAGTAGGGAGACTAACATTGGTAACGAGGATAGACATGTCTGTCCTCGTTACGTACGTAACCAAACTATGTTCAGGAAAATTAAGCACATGAAACACTTGAGTGCATTGTAACACAAGTTTTGCTCTTTCCTGAAGTGTAAACTGATGATATATATATATATGAACATCTATAAATAACCAATGTCCCCACCTGCCTACATTATATTACCGACAAGTACATGGTTACGTAGGTAACATATACGACAGACATCACCTTGAAGGCTCTCATACCCAATTGTTGTAAGCAAAAAGATACTGTAGAGGAAGTACAGAAACCAGTGACAAACATGGCCATCTGCAAACAAATGCAGTTTCATCAAATTCTCTGGAAATTTGTGTCCTGTAGGCCTGTAAACATGATTGTTACATACGTAATCATCAGGGGACAGACATGTTACAGTACATACGTGACATCATGTGCTCTGCACTCAGCTATGATGCATTTACTGCTGGATTATTTCATTTGTGGTACTTCATATGATCAAGGTTAAGTGTTTACATCATAATTTTAGATCTGGGAATCTTTTCTTTCAGTTAGAATATCAACAATTAAGACTTAATATCCAGAGGACAGACAAATCTCGAAAATTTACTCTAAATTGCTGATTAAAGCGTGCAGTGTTTATGCACCTAAAAATATTCATTTATCATTTACCATTCATTTTGTACATCACAGTCATGAAGCAAAGAATTTGCATCAGACTGTACAAAGGTCCTATTCACAGTATAAATTTACGCCACATCTAATATCACATTTACAAGTGGAAAAAGAGGCCAAAATAACCCCATATACTCTCCCCAAAACAGCCTTTATATAACTTGGGCATTGATAAAATTGTCTTTATTATCTTTCTGCAGTCCTCCAAGTATGCTGAACTATAAAATCACCAAACCATACTGACATTTTTCAAAATATCATCGTAGCAAAAACCACAAGCTGAATATTTCCCTTTATTTTAGAAAAGCCTTATTACATTTGCAAATTTTGTCCCTTCTGGAAGATGCAACTGGTACCGTACTATATCAAATGACAGTTGGTACAGCGAATATTCACTTTCCTTACCAATGAGGTAACTTTCATAATTTTCATTCATCCATAACCAACTGAATCTCAGGAATAGATTGAAAAAAGCACCATAAACTTAATTTCAAGGACCTTCTAATTAGTTCTAAGACAAATTCTGGAAGAAAACCTTGATATATCTTGCCTTCTCCACTAAATTAATGCAGGACTTTCATTCATTTCTTTTACAAAATATTTTAGATGGCCAGTCATTTATCCAAAGGGTATTTGACTGCTACCCATACTTTTCAAAGAGTATTTGACTCCCAATAAATTTTTTAAGCACATTCACGAGCATCTGCACAGATAACCCATGCACCTGGGAACCCACCCGATGTTTGTGTTACCCAGTTACAAATTTACCTGGTTCCGAAAGAATGTTGCATTCCAAAAATATTATCCTGTACAGTATTTATCATTTCCCCAGATGACTGAACCATTCATTTGCTATTTCGTTGAAAAAGGAAAGCCATGAAAGGGATTAAAATAATCACAGAGGAGGGTCTTTGTCATGCAGAGGAATTACGACCTGCCGAGGTCGCTTCGTGATCCCCATTTGTGATTTTCTACAAAACTGATCTAGTCCATTGCCAGCATGCGCTTCTAACATACGTCACAAGAAGTGCTCAGTATATAAACTGAGCCTGAGTCCATGCACTCCCCCAAACGTATCTCTTGTCTGTGACAAGCATCACAAAGTCACGATAACGTAGTAGCTAATTGTTTACAAGATTCTGGTTGGCCATTGGATCCTGAAAAACGAAATAGAAAACCCTGTGTGCTGATTGCCTGCATGACTGTGTTTTAGTTTCCAGACTTTTGAATCAGTTAATAAAGCAGTCAAAACTTTAAGCAAAACTCAGAATTTTCCATAAACTATAAAAGCTTCCCGAAAAAAATATGCTCAAATTAAAGGTACAATGAATCACATTTGCAATACTTTGGCTCCCCATGCTTACAAATACCATTAAAAACAGTCAACTCGGGATATGGGCCTTCGTTGTACAAAAAACAGTTGACAGACTAACAGGAGTTGCAACAGTCTAAACTAGGCCTAGGCTGTACTTCACACTCTGTTTACACTAGAGTATACTAAAAAATACACCTCGATTAACTGTTGAATGCAGGGCTGTCGAATAACCAGGTAAAAGACTGACTTTCTGAGTGGCATTTAGGTTTGTTGGGCAATTGAAAGTGTCTCCATGCAGATTCTGAATACAGGGTTTGTCATGGAAATCTTATTTAATGAAAAATTTCGGCACCCTTCGAGTGCATGCGTCATGGTTTGCACTCCATCTCATGACCACTATTAAGGTAATTATACATGGAACTATTCTGATCACAACTTTCCAAAAACAGAGATGCACCTCCAAACATCTGTAGGGGCCTCACATCAATATGGGATCTTTTAATCTAATTTGTAGCATGAATATAGCAGGTTGAAAGCACATTGTTGCCATGGTATATTTTTAAAATTTTTTACCAAGCGCTTTGTGCGTGGCCATTATAGGTATAGAAGGTGACTGTTAATACACTTACAACGAAAAAGCATTCTGAAACGTGCTTGTTAGTCCTTCACCTCTTTTCCTGTACCTATCAGGGAGGTCTAATATCACCTTCCAGCACCTATACTCTCCCTCCCGCCCATTCTCCATTGCTGGAAGCTGTTCATCTGGACTTTCGTTCAAAATTAGTAAAAATATGATACATGTTAAGTGCTTGGTGTCATACTCTATATTATCATTTGGATATCAGGTAATAAGCATTATGTCATTGCCCCATCTCAATCACTCCCCCCTGGAGGTTAGTCAAACCGGTTGTTGACCTCAGTTTGAGACAGCATCCAAAGAACTCAACCAATGAACTGTTGTACCGTGCCAGCTTTAATGAACTGAAAAATAAGTACTATGGTTATCACGCAATCTATACCGATGGTTCCAAAGCCACGAACAGGGTGGCAGCTGCTGCAACAGGCCGAGATGCATTCTTGCAGGTCAGATTGTCCGGCTGCATGCATCAATATTTACCGCCGAACTCCAGGCACTTAAGATGGCATTCCCAGCTGATCTAAACCTCGCACGACCACCAGGTTCATTGTGTTCATCAGACTCGCTATCCAGCCTTTTAGCTCTTCAAGGCGATGACCAAAAACACCTTTGTGTAATAGCTCTCCGGGAAGTTTATTCTAGATTTTGGTGGAGACTGCAGAAGTCAGGTTGTGCTCAGCGTGGGGGTTTCCGAGTCACGTGGGCATACCCGGAAATGAAAAGGTAGACACGCTAGCGTAAGGAGGCCCTACAGATGAGACATTACCAACCTCAACGCTACCCCACACTGATGTACCGTCCTAACCTCAACTGCTATCTAAAATCAAAATGGCAGGAACTGTGGGATTCTTTTCCAAAGAACAAATTGTACCAAGTGAAACCAACGGTCGGGACTGTGGGTAATGGGGCAGCCCCCAGAAAACGGAGGAGATGATTTGGTACTGAGTTAGGGCTCCTATAGGTCACACTTACCTAACCACCACGCTTATTTGCTCCATACGGGATATGATAAACCATATTGTAATCCCCTGTTGACTGTGCTGTCACCATCATTCACATTCTCATTGACTGCTATGCATACTCCCATCTCCGTGCAGAAGTACTACAGCTGTGCCCAACCTGAATACGTTGTTTGAGCACACAGATCTTTCGCTACTTCTCGACTTTCTCAAAGAAAGTAACCTTTACATGAAATTTTTTACATGACTCCCCACATTGGCTTTTGTTTAGGTATCTTAGTATTTTGCCCCATCCCTTTTTCCTTTACAGGTGATTTCACCTCACCCATTCCTTTTTTTTTTTCTAGCTGAACACTATGTGACACATTCCCGTGTTGGTGTGTCGTTAAACCCCATCTAAACTATACTAACTAACTATATCTTGATAGAGATCTTCCAGGAGGCCCTATACAGGTAATCTTCCAGCCTTTAATACATTGCCCTTTCATAATGCACACCG
>JAIZAY010001589.1:0-14160 GCA_029531755.1 Holothuria leucospilota | reverse complement strand
AAGCTGATTTTTTAAAGAAAACAGGTAGCCTACACCGGACAATAATAATGACGTCACGGTTGACAAAACCCCATGCCATGATACATTATGTGTGCGTGTAAAGTATACTGCGTCGTGTTAAACGCTGGTACCGCCATTTGGTGGCGCAGGCATAGGAACGAATAAGAATTAAGTTGTAACATTGTTACGACAGAACGGGCGTGCAATGTCGGATTATTTTGAAACGTGGCTGTGGCGTTCATGTTGCGCAACAACGTCGATCAGACGTGTGTAAGGCAGTCGCTGGTAAAACACATAGGCCTTTTGGCCGACCTACATATCTCATTGGCTAAAGGTAAGTTCAGTGGCGCACTTCTGGCATGTTTAGGGCTTAATCCTACTGTCCTACGTTTCTCAGAGGGCCAAGTTCTCAATACCAATATCTTTTTGCTAAAGGGGGCTATGTGATAAAATTGGTTTTGGTGGGAAACAACTAAATTGCCCAAGCTGGGTGCTGGAAAGCAACGGAGGGATAACAAACATCTCCTTTTCCCCAGTGCATTGATTCGTTTTCATTTCCCAAGTTACTTCACTTTAACAATGTAATGTAACCAGTCGGAGGTGTGGGATAACAAACTGGGAAATAGCAAAGGACTATTGAAAAACAGGTCACTGTCATAAACGAGAAAAAAAATTTTATGTAAGTTAAAAAGGAACGACAGAAAAAAAAGATAAAATTCATTTGGAATAAAAAAGAAAAATATGTTCAAATATGTTACAACTGTTTCCCAAAAAATATTAACTGGTTACGGAAAGTGGAAGGGGTGAAAATGGAGGAAAAAGGGCATTTTTGCGGAAGCCCAAACCAATTAAAACAAGGTGGTCTGAGAGACCCCGCTAACATAGGATCTTCGTCTAACACCAATAAATCCCCCTTAAATATTTTTCTTAATCTGGTTAAGTTAATAGTTAGTAGGGGGAATCTAACAGATGCGGAATTGGTCCCCACCCCATGGGAGGGCAAAGTTATTGTTTACAAAAAAATTTGCAAAGGGTGCGACCTGCAAACCCAAAAAAAACCAGTCGTTTCTCTAACCCCACTTCCGCTTTTCATAGATGGTTTGGCCATTGGCGTAATGGATGTGGCAAAGAATTCAAACCTTTCATTTCCCGTACCGAGTCCCGTTATCGCGTCTCATAATTCCATTACAGAAATAAAGGGAAGCTTTTTTAAAAAATTACAGCACCAGTACTTTTACGGTGGCGCGCGGCCCCCCCCAAAAAGGGTTTTACTTTTATTTAGGTAATTATTGTTATGGTTTGGCAGGGTCGCGTCGGGGGGGACCGCGCTGTACCAAAATCCGGATAAAAAAAAACGTTTGTTTGCGTGCACCAACGTGGGAACGTTTCCTTAAAACAAAAGGAAAAATTTACGCGTGTCTTCTATGAAATGCCGAAGGTTCCGCCGCTCCTCACGGAGAAATTTTTTTCTTTTCTTTGAGCGAGAGGGTTGGGGTCCAGGGGCCCGCCCTTATGTGCATGGTGGAATCAAGAGGAAAAAAGCCCCGGTGGGGCCAAGAAGGCGAAAAGGCCCCCGGGAAGCTTTCCTGAAGGTTTTTTGGGGGGCAATATCTTCTGAGTGAAAAACACATTCAAAAGGTCTCATGGGATGGATTTACATTCAGGTTTCATTAATTTGCTTTCATTTCCACATGGCCAAAAAGAGTTCTAAACAAAATTTTTTGAATGTATTAGGCTATTCCCTCTCGTCCAGGTTCACTATACTTTTAAAAGCCGTGTTTTTGTGGGGTCCAGGGAGGTTCTCCTTCCCTTTCGGGGGGCCACACTGGTGGGGGGGGGCCCAGGGGGTGAACGCCCCCCTCTGAAGCTCTGAGGGTTTTAGCATATCTCTGGGGGTATTTAAAAAAACAACTTTAAAGTCCTCAGGATAGGTTATATTTTGGTTCATAATAACCCATTATCCCAAATGCAAAAGATTTTTCCTAACGATTGTTTAATGGTTGGTTAGGCTCCTATTCCCTTCCGTCATGCCCAACTATTTATACTTCAGCAAAGCTGAAACTCCGGGGGACGTTTCAGTATTTGAATTTATAACACCACTCTATGGTTTAAATTTAGGGTTTACTGGGCTCCTCATGGGGTGACTGATGATTAAAAGTGCGGGGAGGGGAATAATGGTTCCAGAAAGTAGTTTTTTCAAGAATTTCATACCGGACAACATTGAGTGCAAACCCTGTTACGGGGGGAAAGGCCCTTTAATTCCCTTTTTCTTGTACCCCGAGTTTGGCCCGGGACGGGGGGGGGTGGTGGGGGACTCCGATCCACTGTTTCACAATTAACACCAGTGGGGGGGGGGACGGGGCCGTTGATACCGGGGTGCCGTAGAACCTGCTGCCCCAACCATGGCATGATCCCAAAATTTGCCGGGGACGCGGGGGCCTTCACACACAACTTCGGGGGGGACCTGGGGCCAATTTGCTAATGGGAAAAAGAGGCTGAACAAATTCGGAAAATAGGCCGATTACACAAAACAGGGGGGGGGACTGTCCCACGAATGCTCCCGTTCTTTTCTAATTTTTCTCCTTTTTTCTTTTTCATTCTTCCCCGTTCGGTTCTTCCCCTGTTCGACTTACCCTTCCTTTCCACCTTTCGGTTTTTCCATTCTTCTCTTTTTTTCTCTTTCACTTTTCCTTTCACTTGTCTTCCTCTTTTCCTGATCGTTTCCTTCCCCTTACCCTTTTTTTGCCAGGGACATGGACCGAAAAAAATTTGTACGGGGGGGGAAACGGGCGGGAACCCAAATACAATTGAGGGGGTTGTGACCCCACCCCCCCACACCCCCCCCTCGCTACGTGGGGCCACCCCTGGGGTTTGTAAACAAGGTTTAAGTATTAAGATTTTCATGTTCAGGGGCTTTGGAGTAAAGTGCCCAAAACATTTCTCCTTTAGGGATGACAAGAAAAGCTAACAGAAGATAGGATTGTTTCACCCACCCCTCCAAAAACATTATATTCGAACCAGATTTATAGTCCACGTAATACTGTGACAAAATATAATTTGCCAGCGTTTGTGTCACCCCACATTTGACTTTTTGGGGGTTTAACTGCTTTTATCGGGGGGACCAATTTTTTAGGGATTTCTTGTTAGGGAATTTCCCAGCCCCCCCAACAACTTGACAGGTGTGATGGGAAAAAAAAAAAGTGTAAAACAAACGTATGACCCAATTCATTACACAAAATTACCCGGTACGAAGACATTGCTTTACCAAAGCTACATTATTGCTTTGCTATCTGGGGGGAACGCGAAACAAACAATTACGTCAAAAAGAGTTTCCTTTAGTGTAGGGACCCTATTCAAAATAAATTAACTTGGTTCTTATAGGGATGGCTTCGAATATTCAAATGTTTCCCAACATGGGAACTTGATTATGGGGCTGGAATGCATTGGAGCTAAAAAACGCATTCGTTAGACTTGGATTTGGTTTTAATAAAACTACCAGGTTATACAAGATCCAAGTAGGCCATTTATATAAACAACTTTTGCTATTTTGTAGGCTTTAACAATTTACTATCAAGGAAAATCGCCGCTTCAGTTTTGGCTGGTTTTTTTTTTAAGGCAACATTTTTTCTCTATTTCTTTGCCACGTTCAGATGTACGGTCATGAAAAAAGGGTTAAAAAAACAAGGATTTGAGGGATTCATAGGGACGGTAATTGTTTAACCGGGAATAGGGGGGAGGGCATATATCTCCCACCAACCACTTTTTTACAGAATGCTCTTACACTCTTTTTTGTACAACTAACTGATTTGCGGGGGACTAAGTGGGAAAATTCAGCCAGTTAAGGGAAAGAAAAGGCGGGAAGGAAAAAGTTACAAAAGATTTATAATTTTTGTACAAAAATTAACGGTTTCAAGGATGATTAAGAGAAATATTTTTTTGCAGATGTTGTATTTCATAAAATGTAACAAAGGGAACTCATTATTAGATAAAAAAAAAAACTTATACAAAAGAAGTGGGAGTTCCATGGGAAGCATAACTTGTTGCTTTCTGCAATTGGTTTTTGGTTTTTTTTTTTATTGGTTTTTTTGTTATTTCCCCCCCAAAGTAAGCTTGAAGGGCTAGGTTTTGCAAAAAATACTTGTGGGGGACCTTTCTTGGTTGAATGAAAAAAGCCTTTCATTTAAGCCTGACCCATAGATGGCGGGGACTTTTGTAATCATCCATTGTTAACAAATTTAACGCAAGGGTATTTTTTTACTAACGTGTCTATTGCAACTTCTACTAATTTTCTTTTCCCACTCTGGTTTGCTTCCAAGACTTTTTACCTTATTGGCTTGCGGAAAAAACGCAAAGAATGATTGCCTAATAGTATTTTGCAATGTTTCGGTTATGGAAACCAGGGGTGGATACTCCCCTTGGGTATGGAAAACCCAATAACTTTCCAGTTCCCTCAGGGGGGGGAACCCCAGGTTTTGGGCCAAGTTTCTTTGGGCCCAAAAGTAGGAATTTTTATAAAAATGCTATAAAACGTTGAAAACAAAACAAACATATGGGGGGCTTTCCTCAACTACAAATAAACTTGTTACAGTATAGCCTCTCTGGAATTCACTAAAAAGTCAAGTGATATTCCCACAAGGATTTTAAGATGTATTAAGTTTTAGATGTATGGGTTGTATGTTTACAACAAGTTTTATAGGTCTATACCACATTTTGAATATTCGTTAACAATTGGGTTTCCCACCCCCAAAAAAAAATTTATAACTTGGTGTTACTATATTCCAAAGCTTATAAACCAGGAATAAAAAGATAAAAGGGAATTCTTTTCCAGTTGGGGCCGTATTGATGGGGGGGAAAAACCAATTGGGGGGCCATGTGCCAAACCTCCACTGGATGGCCGGTATTATTTTCTTTGTTTTAAGAATCGCTAAAAAAAAATATTGTAAATGTTTTTTTAAACATTTAAATTTTTAAACTTTCAAAAAGGGTCTTAAAGCATATTGTGGCACCAGAATTGGCTGTTCAAGGGGGGGGTGGACATCTAACTTTTTTCAAAAACCAACACTTTTTTCAAAGGTGGAGAAGGGGGGGGCGGCCCCTACCAACCCTCCCCTTAGGGGTGGGGGGTGGGGGGGGGGGAACCCCTTTTCCCCAGTTTTCCGGCGGAATCAACAAACACAAACACATGTACTGGCATTGCCCCCCCTCCCCCGTGAGAGGGAAAAATGCCCTGGCCTTACGCCACTGATTTCCTTGTTCCGTCACTGTCGGGGTCTTACTTCTGTGAATGGTAAAAATTTGTCTTATAAATACAACAAACCCACTGCTGTTAATTTATGGGGGCATTGGAACTCCCAAAAAGGAAAAACAAAAAAAAGTTAAACACTTATTCGTTACTCAATTCTTTCAAAATACACGGGTTCTAGGTAAAGGGAATTACCTAACTGAGGTGGACAATTATTGGTACTTCTCCACTTCTGTTTACGTTTTTCAACAAAAAATGGTCGGGTTTTCTGAGAAGGGGGACTCCCCACATTATTTTTTTTCATTCTTCCCCCCACAACCTAAAAGGCTAGCTTGTGGGTACCTTTCCGTTTTCTTAAAGTGTTTCCGAATTTCCTGTGTTAATACTTTAAAGTGATACACCCGGTAGGGGCCTAAGGTAAATTAGGGGCTCGTTTGATGGGTGGGTGGGGGTGGGAGGTGGAATTTTGGGCCGGGGTTAGGCCGGGATGGATGGTGATTGGATGGGGGGGAGGGAGAAGGATGGGGACGGGGGACCTGAACCAGAAAAGGTTATAACTTAGTCAATTTACTTTCACCAATCGGTACGTAATTTATCCATGGTTATAAAAAACATTTAGCGGCTTTTCCTTTATGAGTTCCATTCAATTTTGAAAATCCCTTAAAAAAACCTGGTAAACTAACCTTGGTACTTGTGGGACAGTCTTGGGAGATGTGGGTTATTCTTGGGGAGTAGGTTTTCATTTTTTACTTTTTTCCCCCTGCAGGGGGATTGGGCTTTTCCCTTTGGGTGGGGACTCAAAATGGTAACAAGTTTAACTTGTAATTTTTTTTTTTCTTTAAAAACTGTCGCGAAAATTCTTTTACATGGGTTGGGGAATTCATGGGAGGGGGAACTAAAAAATTCTATTTGGGCAAAACAAAAACTCAAATAAGTTTACCGGGACCGGGGAAAAAACGGGGGGTAGCATTGCTGGACAGGAAAAAAATTTCCGAAAAAACCAGAAAAAAAAATTTACCAACTCCTCAGAGGTTTGAGGTTCTGGGGTCAAACTCGGCCACCCACGTGATCCCTGTACACCCAAGGGAGTTGAAAAAAAAATTTTGTACTAAGGGGACTTATTGTTAGTTTGTGGGATGTTCATACTTCAGATTTAGTGGTTCCACCACCCTAATTTGTTTTCTCCCCCCGGCACTTTTACAAAACCCTTTGTGGAAGGGGGGATTTTTTCGGGTCAGTTTAAGGGCCACTCTTTTGAAAATAACATTTTTTAAAGAAAGGGGGTATCTTGGATATGGGTTTGTCCGTTCATTTTGTTTAATTTCGCGTATAACGGACTAAAGCCTTCGGATGCGGTAAAAGTGGGGCCAAACCCAAAAAAAACATACTGATAACGTTTAGTGTGGACAAGTGTTTCTTCTTGAATCGGGTTATGGATGTGAAACACAAAATACTTGTTCGAGGAAATTTACAATCAAAAAACAGTTTTTTTTCTGGCAATAAGTGGGTAAGTGTTTCTTTATTTCCCCCAAAAAAAAAAACCATATTTTTAACCTTTAAAAGTATAGAGATAAGGCAAGGGGCATGATCTTTAAACCAACTTCCCAGCCGACATTGTACGGGAAAGAATCTGTGGGGGCCACATTTAGGCTACTACATGTTGCTAGTAATTTATTCGGGGGGGGCACCTTGCCAAAGCTGGCGTGGGAAACCACCCCCACTTAACCAAAAACTCAGGGGGTCGGGTTTTTGCCAAGCCGAGGGGGGGGCCCACGGGTTTCCCCCATTGGGGGGGGCCCATCTGGTCGGGAGAAAAAAAAAGCTTGCCACCGGTCCCCCCAGTCGGGGGAAAATTTTCCAGTTGTTCGTCGGGGTGGGCCTAATCCCGTTACGTATAAGAATAATTGATTGAAGGGTCCCCCCAACGCGGACCTTCATTCGGCCCTCCATGATTCTGCTTGGATTTTGCTCATTAGGGGAAGATGGGGACCCTCCTGTTTCTTCCAATAAAGACCCCCCATAAATTTTCCAAATTTTTTCCTTACAAAAAAAAAAACCCCCCCAATTTTTTCCCAATACTCATTCCATAAAATTCCCAAAAAAATTTTTTCCATTATTTTTTTCGTTCCCAACAATTGGGCCCAGCTAGAATTCAATAGGGGCGGGGCCTGGTTTTTAGTCCAAAAGTTAGCGCCCGGGAAAAAGGCCATTTTTCCCGGGTTGAAAAATATGTTGGAAAACAAAAATTTAACTAAGGTAGTTGGTCTGATGGGGGCTTTAAAATCATTTTTCCCCCTATTTGCGAAATTTCTCTAGGGCCCCATGAAATACAGAAACTTTCCCCCAAAATTTTTCAATTTTTTTGTAAAAAGGGAAGCCAAAAATTTTTCGGCGTTTTTATTGTCCTTTTTGGCCCCTCTTTTGGTTCGGGGATGTCGTGCTAACATGGCCCCCTCGTTTGGGGGAGGATTGGGGCCTTTCCCCCTTTTTCGGGGGCAAAAATTCCTTGGGCAACGCCACCCCTGGTTTGCAAAAAAAACTCATTTTGTAACTCAAACAGGCTTAATAGCTCGCCTTATGATTTGAAAAAAAAAAACGCGGAGTTTTTGTGTTCAAAAATTTAAGTCACCTTGCCCCACCACCCATTTTCCCTCTTTTTTATTTTTTAAAGGGGAGAGGGAGCCAGTCCCGCCCAATTTTATGGTTCATTTTTCAAAAAAAAAAAACCTGCTAAAAAAAATCTTAACAGGTGCTTCCCTTAGTGTTTTTTCTCAGGTAGCTTTCATAATGTTTTTCTTTGTATAAAAAAACAAAACATCCGACAATATTAAAAAGGTCAACACAAGGAGTTAATTTCAGTATGGATATTTAAATCAGAATAAAGTAAACCAAAAAAATATTGTAACGTTTGATTGATAGGGGCCAGTTCCTGGGAATTGGGGCGATGGGGGACGGGGTACCACTTAATTTCGAATTTGGGGGGGTTTTTGCATTTTTTCCTTTTTTAAAAAAAACTAGGTCTCTCTTGTAATAATTAAAATTGAAAAACTTACAGTTCCCATGAAGGCATTATTCTTAGTTCATGGCCATTGGGGCAAAACAAGAACAAACCCAACATAACCAATCTATCAAGTTTTTCGTTTTTTTTCAATACCCACAAGGACATACCTTTAAAACAAAACGGCCTTCCAACTCTCAGGCCAGGACATTCAAGCATTTTGCTGTTAATGGAAAGAAAAATTTTTTTTTTCTCCGTTTTACCCACAGTTAATAGGCCTTAAACACGGGACACACTAATGAAAAGGGGAGTAAAAACCAGGGAAAACCGTCAAAGGGGGGGGGCGGGGGGTGGGTGGGGGGAAGACGTTTTGAAAAACTACCCACAACTGCAGAACACTATGGGAAAAACTATTCAACAGGCTTTATGTTGTGCTACAAAATGGGTGACCACGTACGGCAAAAACAAAAACTTCGTTTGTAAATTTTCTTGTAGAACAAAGTTCTAACAACAGGACTAATTTAAACAGTTCCTGTTTTGTGGCTGTTAAAAATAACCTTGTGGCCTTCCGCATGTAAAAAACTGGCCGGTTGCTTTTTACAACAGAAAGGTGGGAGTTTTAAGTCCAGCCCAAAAATCCCATCTCACAAGGGATCTATTACGGCTTAATGTTACTGGGGGACAAGCTTATTGGTTTTACTATCAGGGGGCATTTGAAATCTGCCAAGGGTAATCCCGTTTGAAGGTTGTAGTGACAAACAAAAAAAACACCACAACTGGCGTTCCACTTGGACGTAAGATCTATGGCACCAAAAAACCACACTTTAAGGGTGCCAGCCTTTGAATAAAACAATATTTGGCACCTTCCCAACTGGTTTCCATTCATAATATAATACGGATATGGAAAACGGCAAAATTTTCAAGTCACAAAACGGGCACGTATAGGGTAGAATTTTAGGTAAGGGCACAACCAAACCAATTGTTCCTCTAATGTCCCCCCCCCCCCCCAAATGGTCAATGTTGTAGCCATTGGACCCTTGTGAGAGTTTTTTTCAAACAAAGGTTTACAAGTTTACCCCGGTTCATATGGAAAAGGGCTCAAACAAGGAGGGGGGGGGGCCCGCCCACGGTGCCCCCATTCCCACCAACTTAATTTCAAAATTTCTCGTTAACCATTTCCAACTGTTGGACATATTAAACTAAGGAGAGGCCTTGTATATTACTTGGGTATGTTCCCCGGCCTTTTCAAAAACTTTACCGGTTTAATTCAAAAATTGCTCCAATTGTGTTTTACATAGCCCGGCGCATGGGCGGGTCAATCCTGGGGGGGGGGGACGGGGGGGGTGTGCGGTGGACATGTCCCCTCCCCCCACAATTTTCGATGGGGTGGGGGGCGGGGGGGGGACACAATATTCCAACTGTGCCCCCCCCCCCCCCACATTTGCGTAAACAAAAAAAAAAGTTATTGCCCCCCCGAGGGGGGATACTATTTAACCTGGCTTTTTTGGAGTGGTATGTTAGGGTTTGTTGGGGGGCCAAATTGTTTAAAGTGTATTTCTTCCCCGATCTGGCAGGGAATTCCTAAATGCCAGGATGTGCGTTCCAGGGGAAAAAATCTATTAATATGAATAGGACCCAAAAATTTGCGGGCGGCGGCGGATCCGCCGTCGCCATCGCGTTTCACGGTTTTGCCAAAACTCCTTTGCCATGGGGGGGGGACCACTATTAAAAAAGGTAATTAAAAACATGGAAAAAAAAAACTGTTTTATTTTTTCTGAATCACCAAAAAACAACTCCTCCCGAAAACCTAGGGGGACATTTGTTTAACATTTCTCCAAACATCTGTAAAGGGGCGCCTCTTATCAAATGATTTGGGGATCATTTCAAATTAAGTGGCGTGTTACGCAGAGGGGGAGGGGCCCAATTCGGGCCCCATTGCCCCCTTTGCCCACTTATTTTCCGATTTTTTTTAAGTTTTTTCCTGAAAAATTTTACCGTACATTCTTTTTAACACAAAGTTTGGGGGACTTCAAAGGGTAGGCATATTTGGCAAAAACCAAGATTGGGCATGTAAGGGTTGGGGGGAACACCCTTATTTTTCCAACAAAATTTTCCAAAGGGGAGGGGGGGAAAAAACCCCCCCTCCCCCCAGGGCCGGGCCCTTCCGGGGTCACAACAAACAAGACTGCATTGGGGCCCCCGGGCCCCCTCTTGAGGACAAAAATCCTGGGGGGGCTTTTCGCTTTACGCCCACTGCATTTTCAGAGTTCTTTTAAAATTTTGTAGCAATGGGGAAATGGTGGAAGGTTTGTAAAAAGTACTGTTTTGTGTTTGGCCGTTAAACCATTTTTTCAAAAAATAGTTTTACCAGGAAAAAGGCCCGGAGCGCTTCGCCAGAAGCCATTATTGCGGGCCCCCAATTAAGATTGGGTTGGCGATTGTTATTTGAACCACTTACGAACATTTAAAAAAGGGGCATTCTGACAAACAAACCGGCCCTTGCTAGGGCCCTTTTCACAAAAACTTTTCTATTAACTTACGGATCAGCTCCAAAAAAAAATATCCCCAAAAGATAGGCCCACCATTTTGGCATCTAAAAGCAACCTTAAAATTAACAAAAAAATTTTCTTCATCAAAAAGGGGGAGGGGCGTTCCCCTTTTTCCCCTTTTTTAGACCCCTACACCCCAGGGGACGGGAATACAACAATTTATGTAGTGGGGGGACCACCTTTGCATCTATGGCAATCATTTTAAAATTAAAAAACAAAAAATTTCACACCAAGGGGAAGTGAGGGGTACACCCCTCCCCTTTAGAAATAGGGAAAACCCTCCCCAGAACAAAAGCATCTTTCTTAACCCAACCAAAAAAAAATTAAAATCCACTGAAAATTGCTTGGGGGAAAACCGCTTCCAAGGGCCATATATGAAAAAAAAATTTGCCCCCCCAGTTTTTCAAAAAAATAACACCAGCCAAGAACATTTTCCCAAAACCATTTTGGGCATCTTGAGGCAACTCTAAAAAATTAACCAAAAAAACCGATATTTATCAAAAAGGGGAAGTGGGGGACAACCCACTCCCCAGAAAAAAAAAAGGGGCATTCTTTTCCACCCTACTCAAAAAAAATTAAAAAATTCCCAACTGAATTATGAAAAAACCGGCTTGTTTCCAAGGGCCATTTTAAGGGGAACGCAAAGTTCAAAAAAATACACCACCCAGGGGGAAAAACATCCACCATTTTGCATACATCCTGGAGCATTCCTTAAATTTAAAACAAAAATTTCTCTTTAAAAGGGGAGGGGGAAACCCCTTAGGGGAACACCCTCCCCCAGGGGGGGACAGCTGGAATTTTTTTACTCACAAATTCCAAAACAATGGGCCTTTGCCGCCTTATCAAAAATGCACCCCTGGGGCAAACTGCTCTCCACGGGGACAACATCTCCTCTCCTTAGGGGAACCCCTTCCTCCCAGTTCGGGACCTTTTATCTACCAAAAACCCCACCTTTGAACCTGCCCCCCCCCCCCTTGTTTTTGCCACCCAAAAAATCCCTGGGATTTTCCCGCCCATTGGTATTTTGTTGTTCTCTTTAAAAAATTTTTTTGTTTTTAAAAAATACACAAAAACAAAAAATTTGCGGCGCGCTTAACCCCGCCATCCACAACAACGCTTTTTTTCATTCTTTTTATAGTATAACAATTATAAGGTTTTTAACCAACCCGGTTTCAGGATTATGTTGGGCCAATAAATTGTTTTAACAGGTTTCCACTATTAGGGGCTATTATTCTTTTCGTGTTAGGTGTGATTCCCCCGGAACAAAACAAAACAACAAAACTGGAATCCATAAAAAAAAGTTGTCCATTCCTTCTTTCTCCTCTTCTGTTTGGACGATCGGGAAGGAGTTCTCTAACTGTCAAGACCGTCAAAACATTCATGATAATTCATTTTGTATGGAAAAAAACGTAAAGTGTCCCTTCCCAATGGGTCCCAGGGGGTGGTGGAAGGGGGAGGGAGGGAGAGCATTCCCCGTCCTGCGGAACCAGTCGTGTCCGGCGTCTTGGTTTTATTTTAAAGACAGACACTCATCACCCCAAAATACTTTTTTTTGGTTGGAAGAAAGCAAAATGCTCAATTGGACATATGTGGAATGCTCTTTGAAAAAACTGCCAAAGCTCACAACACACAGTATTGCGCAGAGAATGTTCTGGTTTACATATTAATGGCCTTGTACGCCCAACAGGATATGCCCTAAAGCAATAAACTATGGTTTGTATCTGCACAAGGAGGGGCTCCAACACAGTTTTTGGAAGGAGTAACTTAGTCGTGAGATTTGGAACTGTGATAGGACGAAGAGGGCAGAGTTCTTTCTCCATAGAACCCCATTTTTTTCCACTAACTTTCCTTAATAACACCCAAATATTTTTAAGTTTTTCTTCGACAGAACCCCAAATTTTTCGCCGGTCTCCCAAAATTTCGCGTTCGGTATCCAATCCTGTAACCCATTGCTTCTGACGGGGCTTCGGGTTGCTGGACCTCTTAGGGAAGCTTGGTCCCTTCGTCGGGCTTACCTTTTCCCCACCCCTTGCTGAGTCCTGTATGCAGTTTTTAACCGTGTTAAATAATTTTCCTGCAAAATTTCGGCGCGGCTTCGCGCGCAATTCCTCAACATCGAAGTAATATCACCCATGAACATTTATAGTACAGAAAATTCAAGTGAACTCTTCCAGCCAAATCTAGGTGAAGTCTCAAAGTGTAGATCCCGGACCTCAAGGGGCCTTTCATGTAGTAATCTACTACCTTGAGTAACATTCGCATCCTCGACGACTATACGGGTTCAAGCCACATTTATTTGTACCAAAAATTTATACAAAAATTGACTATTTCTCATGTTTTGGTGCAAGGTAAAATTTCGTTCAAAGTAGAAATACGATAATGACCATCCGAAGTGTGAACTGTGAAGACATTGGTGTGCTCTCACTGTCATTCAAAGTCCTGCTCAAAGCTCCATGCTAGTGTTCCCATATTGTTAATTCGCCACATATTCGGGGAATTTCCCTCTGGGTCCTAACAAAATCATATTGGATCACACCAAGCTGCCTACTGGCAGCCCCTGGTCCCTCCTCGCCTTTCGCAAAGTAGGCTATTTAACCGGCTTCACCTGCGCTTGCTGAGCTGAAGATATATCGTGATTATAGTGTTGTTCCCTTCACTTGTGGAGAAATTCTACGTCTCAGTATTGCAAGCGGAGGGAAAAAAATTCCATCAGAAGAGTGAAATTTTCGCGCGCTTCGGCGCCCGTATGTGCACACGTAAAACCGATACCTTTATGCTATGTGTGGTAAGCTTGAGATATAATCCCCTGTAGTTCCGTCAATTTTTAATCCTGTGGTGGTACTACTGACAACAAACATAATCTTCTTCGGTGCCCCTCCGTGAGGTGTCGGTGCCCCCCTATATCAGAATTCCTGGCTACGGGCCTGTTATTAGAATAGGGCGTCAGTCATCATAAGGGGCGGGGAGGAAAGGGCCTATAGGAAGACACCCCTCTTCAAAACCAAAGGGATTGGTTTGTGCTAAGTGATGTATGTCCCCCGCCCCCCCCCCCACATTTGAATACGGATTGACGCCCCTGCATAGCGGATGGATATGATGCAAAAGCTGAGTGCCTACAATAGCTTTGGGTTTCTTCAGTTTTGCTTGAATTATCAGTACTTCAATTCATTTGCTGCTACATACAAATCTAAAATAGTGCAGATTATTACGGCAACATGGTCTAAACGATGACCGCCGCCCCCCCCCCCTCCATTTTCGGGTAGTACATTTATAGGTAAAGCCTTCTGCGATGAGAATTGTTCGACGATTTATGGACGTCTTTTATTTCTATGATATAGGTAGAGTACTAAGTAGTGTCCGGCACAGTTCTA
>JAIZAY010002249.1:0-10592 GCA_029531755.1 Holothuria leucospilota | reverse complement strand
AAAAATTTTGGGAAAAGGGGGGCAAAAGGGGGGCCTTGGGCAAAAAAAAAAAAAAATTTTTTGGGGGGGGAAAAAGGAAAAAAAAAAAAAACATTTTTTGGGGGGGAAAAAAAAACCCTTTGGAAGGGGGGAAAAAAAAGGGGAAAAAAAAAACCAAAAGGGGGGGCCCAAAAAAAACCCGGAAAAAAAAAAGGGGGGGAAAAGGAAACCCTGGGAAAAGGGGTTTTTTTGGGGCCTTTCGGGCCCCCCAAAAAAAAAAAAACATTTTGAAATGGACTTCAGGGTTTGTTTTAAACCACCCATTTGTGGAAAAAATTAAAACCATCAGTAGGAAGGTCGCAGGAAAAACTCCGAAAACGGGCTCAAATAACCGGTTTAGGAAGGGGGGGGAACCGCTGGAAAGGGACCGCCATGGGCATTTTTGAGGGACCAAAATTGTAAGGGACCTTCGTATCGGGCGCAAAAAAACGATCATTTTAAAGTTGAATTCTAGGAAGTGCAAATTTGCACCTCCGGGGGATAACACATTTTGTGGAAATTACAGCATCATTGTAGGGAAGGTCGGCAAAAAAAAAAAATCCGAAAAAAAGGGGCCAAAAAAAAACGGTAAAAAAGGGAAAAACCCGCTAAGGGGGACGGGCCAGGGGGCTTTTTTGGAAAACCCAAAAAATTTTCGTGGGGGGATTTTTGTATCGGGGGGGAAAAAAAAAAAAAAAACGATAATTTAAAAATTGAATTTAAAGGGCAAAATTTCCCCTGGGGGCAAATTTTACCACTTTTTTTGGGGAAAAAATTACACCATCATGTAGGAAAAGGGTCGCAGAAAAACTCCAAAAAAAAAACCCGGGGCTAAAAAAAAGGGGTGGGAAAAATGGGCCCCCTTTTTCTGAAGGGACCCCCCAGGGGCAATTTTTTTTTGGGGGGACCCAAAAATTTTAGGGGGCCCCTTTTTCGTATGGGGGCCAAAAAAAGTTTTTAAAAAATGATTCTAAAGTGAAAAATTGCACTCCGCGTTTTTACACATTTTGGGAAAAAAAAACCAATCGTAGGGAAAAGGGGTGGGGAAAAAAAAAAACCCCCAAAAGGGGGCTTTTTAAAAAAGGGTTTAAAAAAGGGGGCCCCGGTGGGGGGGACGGCCATGGCTTTTTTTTTGGGGGGGGGGGGCCCAAAATTTTTTTTTTGCCCTTTTTCGTACCCCCCCCCCCCCCGGGGCCAAAAAAATATTTTTTTTTAAAGTGCAATTGGAAAATTTCCGGGGGAATTTTACAAATTTTTGAAAATTACACCATTCTTTTTAGGGGTCGAAAAAAAAAAAAAACCTCCAAAAAAAACCGGGCTCTAAAAGGGTTTAGAAGGGGCCCCCGCTGAAGACGCCAATGGGCATTTTTGGGGACCAAAAATTTCTTTTAGGCCCTTTTTCGAAAATCGGCCAAAAAAAAAAACGTTTTCATTTAATTTTTTCTAAAAAAGTGAAAATTTGCCACTCCGCGAATTTTTTAACACTTTTTTGGGGGGAAAAATTTTTACCAAAAAACCCATTTTTGGGAAAAAAGGTCCCCCAAAAAAAAAACCCCAAAAAAAAGGTCAAAAAAAAAGGTGGGGGAAGGGGGGCCCCCGGTAAAGGGGGACCCGGGTTTTTTTGGGGGGGACCAAAAAATTTCGTAGGGGGACCTTGTATGGGGCCCCCAAAAAAAAAAAAACCCCAAAAGTATTCTTAAAAGTTTGCAATTGCATTTCCGGGGGAATTTTACACATTTGTGGAAAAAAATTACCCTTTTCAGTAGGGGAAAAGGTGGGGCAGGAAAAACTCCGAAAAACCGGGGCTCAAAAAAAGGGAAAAGGGGAAAGGGGGGGAACCCCGGGAAAAGAGGGGAAAAGGGCCCATTTTTTGGGGGGGGGGAAAAAATTCGTAAGACCTTTTTCGTATGGGGCCCCCCAAAAAAAAAAACGATCTTTTAAAAAATGATTTAAAAGTGAAAATTGCCACTCCGGGGGAAAAACCCCACTTTTTTTGTGGAAATTTTTACACACATTTAGGAAGGTCGCAGGAAAAAAAAATTTTCCGAAAAAAACCGGCTCTAAAAAAACGGTAGAAGGGGGGAACCCGTGGGGGGAACCCCTTATGGCTTTTTTTGAGAAAAAAAAATTCTTTTAGACCTTGAAAATCGGGGGCCAAAAAACCGGGATCTTTTAAAAATGAATTTCAAAGTGCAATTGCCCCTCCGCGAATACAAATTTTTGGGGGGAAAAAAAATTTTTTTCACATCATGTGGAAAAGGGTGGGGCAAAAAAAAATTTCCGAAAAACCGGGGGCCTCTAAACGGTGGGAAAGGGGGGCCCCCGTGAAGGGGGGGGGGGGCCATGGCTTTTTTTGGGGGGGACCAAAATTTCGTGGGGGAAACCTTTTGTATCGGCGAAAAAAAACGTTCTTTTAAAAAAGTTTTTTAAAAGTAAAAATTTGCACTCCGGGGGAATTTAAAAAATTTTTTGTAAAAAAATTACACATCATGGGGGAAAAAGGTTTCGGGGGGAAAAAAAAAACCCGGGGCCCAAAAAAAAAAAAGGGAAGGGGGGACCCCGGTGAAGAACGCCAGGGGCTTTTGGGGACCAAAAATTTTCGTAGCCCTTTTTTACCCGGGCAAAAAAAGGGGACTTTTTAAATGATTTTAAATGCAATTGGCATCCGGGGAATAAAAATTTTTGGGAAAAAATTTTTACACATCATGTGGGAAGGTCGCAAAAAAAAATTCCAAAAAAACCGGCTCAAAAAAAGGGGAAAAATGGGGGCCCCCCCGCAAAAAGAAACGGGAAAAAAGGGGGGGGGATTTTTTGAGACCAAAATTCGTAGGGGGGCCCTTTTCGTTATCGGGGGCACAAAAAACGATCTTTTTTAAAAGTGATTCTTTAGAAGTGCAATTTGCCACTCCGCGGATACAACATTTTGTGGAAAATTCCCAAATGCTCATGTTAGGAAAGGTCGGGGGGAAAAAACTCCGAAAAAACGGCTCTAAAAAAAACGGTAGAAATGGAACCCGGCTGAAGGACGCCTATGGCCAAATTTTTTGAGGACCAAATTTCGTTAGGAACCTTCGTATTCGGCGCCAAACAAAAACGATCATTTTAAAGTGATTCTAGAAGTGCAATTGCACTCCGCGGGGGAATACAACATTTTGTGGGAAAAAATTACAAGGCAATATTAGGGGAAAGGTCGCAGAAAAACTCCGGAAAAAACCGGCTCTAAACGGTTAGAAATGGGGAACCCGGCTTGGAAAGGGGGGGGACGCCTATGGGCATTTTTGAGGACCAAAAATTTTCGTAGGGGACCTTTCGTATCCGGGCGCAAAAAACGATCATTTAAATGATTTATCTTAGAAAGTGGCAATTTGCCACTCCCGCGGAAATAACAACATTTGTGGGAAAAAATTTACAGCATCATGTAGGGAAGGGTCGCCAGAAAAAACTCCGAAAACCGGCTCTAAAACGGTAGAATGGGGACCCGCTTGAAAGGGACGCCTATGGCATTTTTTTTGAGGACCAAAATTTTCGTAGGGGACCCTTTCGTATTCGGGCGCAAAAAAAAAACGAATCATTTAAAAAAGTGATTTCTAAATGTTTTGCAATTTTGCCACTTCCGCGAAACCAACAATTTTGTGGGAAAAAAATTTACAGGCAATTCATGTAGGGAAGGTCGGCAGAAAAAAAAACTTCCGGAAAAAACCGGCTCTTAAAAAACGGTAGGAAATGGGGACCCGCTGAAAAGGGACGCCTATGGGCATTTTTGGAGGACCAAAATTCGTAGGACCTTTTCGTAATTCGGGCGCAAAAAACGATCAATTTAAAAGTGATTCTAGAAGTGCAATTGCCACTCCGCGAATATTACACATTTTGTTTGGGGAAAATTAAAAGCATCATGTAGGGAAGGGTCGCAGGAAAAACTCCGAAAAAAAAAAAACCGGGCTCTAAAAAACGGTTAGGAAATGGGGACCCGCTGAAAAGACGGCTATGGCATTTTTTGAGGGACACAAATTTTGTAGGACCTTTCGTTATCGGGCGCAAAAACGATCATTTAAAGTGATTCTAGAAAGTTCCCCAAATTGCACTCCGCGGAAAACACATTTTGGGGGAAAAAATTACAGCATCATGTTAGGAAGGTTCGCAGAAAACTCCGAAAAAAAACCGGGGCTTTAAAAAAAAACGGGTAGAAATGGGGACCCGCTGAAAAGGGGACGCCTATAGCATTTTTGGAGGGGGTGTGTGGGTGAAACCAAATTCGTTAGACTTTTCGTAATCGGCGCAAAAAAAACGGAATTTCATTTAAATTGATTCTTAAGAAGTGCCAATTGCACTTCCGGCGGGATTTACACATTTTGTGGAAAATTAACATGGCATCCATGGTAGGGGGAAGGTCGCAGGAAACTCGGGGAAAAAAACCGGCTCTAAACACGGGGCTACAGCACACAAGACGAGGACCCGGCTGGGAAAACGCGGTGTGGACGGCCATGGGGGCAATTTTTTTGGAGGGGGAACATGCGCACCATTTCGTAAGGGGGGACCTTCGTATTCCTTGCTCCCCCCAAAAAAACCACCCGATCCATTTAAATGATTCTAGAAGTGGCAATTGGCACTTCCCGTTGGAGACACATTTTGTGGAAAATTTACCAGCATTCCAACGTAGAAAGGGTTTCGGGCACAAAAACAACTTTCCGAAACCGGGCTCTTAAAAAACCGGGGTAGAAGGGGACCGCTGAAACGGACGCCCTATGCATTTTTTTTTGGAGACCAAATTCGTTCGACCTTCGGTTATCAGGGCGCAAAAAACAAACCCGATCATTTAAATGTATTTTCTAGGGAAGTGCACATTGCCCCACTCCGTCGGACACACACCCCACATTTTTTGTGGGAAAATTACCCCAGCATCAACAGGGAAGGGTGTTTCGCAGGTGGAAAACTTGACACAAAAAAACGGGCTCTAAAAAACGGTAGGGAACATGGACCTCGCTGAAAAGGAGGGTACTTATGGGGGGCATTTTTGAGGGGGACCAAATCTTCGTAGGACCTTCGTTTAATCGCGCAAAAACGAATCATTTTAAAAAATTGAGTTCTAAAAAAAAGAAAGGTGCAAAATTGCAAACTTCCCGCGGGATACACAATTTTTGTGGAAAATTACCCAGGGCAAATTTAATGTAGTGGTAAGGGTTCGCAGAAAAAAAAACCTCGGAAAACCGGCTCTAACAACGGGTTAGGAAATGGGGACCCGGCTGAAAGGGACGTGGGCTATGGGGCCAATTTTTTTTGAACCCCAAATTTTTCGTTAAGCCTTCGTTATCGCGCAAAAAAAAACGGATTCCATTTAAAATGATTTTCTAGAAGTGCAATTTTGCACTCCGCGGATACCACATTTTGTGGGAAATTAACCAGGGGGCATCCATTTTAGGGAAAGGGTTTCGGAGAAACAGGAAAAAAAAAAACGCTCTAAAACGGTTAGGAATGGGAACCCGCTGGCAAGGGGGGGGGGACCGGGCCTATGCAATTTTGAGACACAAATTAGTAGGGGGGGGGAGGGGACCTTTCGTTCGGCCCTGCACAAACCGGAAATCATTTAAAAAGAATTCTGAAGGTGGGCAATTGCCCACTTCCGCGGATTACACCCCATTTTATTTGGTGGAAATTAACAAGCCACATTCATGTAGGGAAAGGGTCGCAGAAAACTTCCGAAAAACCGGGCTCTTAAACCAAACGGGTAGAATGGGGGGGGACCCCCGGCTTGAAAAAGGGGGACCGGGGGCCTATGGCCATTTTTTGAGGGACCCAAATTCGTAGGGTGGACCCCTTTCGTATCCCCGGCCGCACCAAAAAAACGGAATCATTTTAAATGTTTCTTAGAAAGCAGTGGCAATTGCCACTCGCGGGATACCCCACATTTTTGGTGGAAATTACAGCATTCATGTAGGAAGGTCGCAGGAAAAAAACTCCGAAAAAAAACCGGGGGCTCTAAAAAACCTGGTAGAATGGGGGGAACCCGCTGAAGGGGGGACGCCTAATTGGATTTTTGAGGGACCAAATTCGGTAGGAACCCCTTCGTATTTATTCTGTCCCGCCCCAAAAAAACGGGATTTTCATTTTAAATGGGATTTCTAAACAGGAAGTTGCAATTTGCCACCATCCGCCGGATAAACACATTTTGTTTTTTTTGTGGAAATCTTTACAGGCCATTCACGTTTGCAAAAAGGGTCGCAAGAAAAAACTCCGGGGGGAAAACCGGGCTCTAACGGTAGACATGGGGCCCCGCTTGAAGGGGGGGGGGGGGGGGGGGGGGACGCCTTTATTGGGCATTTTTGAGACCCCAAAATTCGTAAGACCTTTCGTAAATCGGGGCGCAAAAACGGATTAATTTAAAAAATGATTCTATACAGTGCAATTGCACTCCGCCCCCCCCCCCCGGATAACCACCATTTTGTGGAAAATTACAAGGGGGCCATTTCATGTAGGAAGGTGTCGCACGGAAAAAAACTCCGGAAAACCGGCTCTAAAAACGGTTTAGAATGGGACCCGTGTAAGGGGGGGGGGACGGGCCCTATGGCATGTTTTGAGGACCCAACATTTCGTAGGACCTTCCGTACTTGCGGCGCAAAAAAAACAACGGATTTTTTCATTGAAAACTGAATTCTAGAAGTGCAATTGGGCACCTCCGCGGGGATAACCTTTTGTGGGAAAAAAATTACAGCATTCCCACGGTAGGGGAAGGGGTCGGCCAGAAACCAACTTTGCCGAAAACGGCCTCTAAACGGTAGAATGGGGGACCCGGCTGGAAGGGGAACGCCTATGGCATTTTTTGAGGGGGGGGGGGGGACCAAATTGCGTAGACCTTTCGTCTCGGGGGGCGCAAAAAAACGGTTTTTCATTTTAAAATGATTCTAGGGAAGGTTGGCACAATTGCCAACTCTCTCCGGCAGGGAATAAAACAAAACCCCATTTTTGATGGAAAATACCAAGCCCCCATTCATGTAGGAAGGTCGCCAGAATTTTGGTCTCAAAAAATGGGCCATAGGGGGCGGTTTCGTTCACGCGGGGGTCCCATTTCTTTTTACCGTTTTAGAAGGGGGGTCCCGGTTGGTTTCGGGGAGTTTTTCTGGCCCGACCTTTCCTACATGATTGCTGTTTTTAAATCTCCACCAAAAATTTGTGTAATCCGCGGAGTGCAATTGGGGCACTTTTCTAGGAATTCCCATTTTAAATTGGAATCGTTTTTGCCGCCGATTACGGAAGGTCTACGAAATTGGTCTCAAAAATGCCATAGGGCGGTCGTCAGCGGGGTTTTTTCCCCAATTCTACCGGTTTAAGGAAAAGCCGGTGGTTTCGGGAGGTTTCTGCGGGGACCCCTTCCTAACATGATTTGGCTGTTAATTTTCCAACAAAACATGTGTTATCCGCGGGGGAGTTTGCAATTGGCACTTCTAGGAATCATTTAAATGATCGTTTTGTGCCGGCCGATACGGAAAGGGTTTTTCTACGAATTTTCGGTGTTCTCCAAAAAATGGCCATAGGCGTCTTTCAGGGCGGGTCCCAGTCTACCGTTTAGAGGGGGGGCTCGGGTTTTAGGATTTGTGAGTTGCTGCGGATCCTTCCAAAAACGTGGATTGCTGTTAAATTTTCCACCAAAAAAAAAATGTGGTATCCGCGGGAGTGCAATTTGCAAACTTCTAGGGAATTCATTTAAAAATTGATTCGTTTTTTGCGCCGATACGAAGGTCTCCCAAATTTGGTCCCCAAAAAATTGCCATAGGCGTCTTTAAGGGCGCGGTTCCCCTTTTTCTACCGTTAAAAAAGGGCCGGGGGTTTTTCGGAATTTTTCTGCGCCCCTTCCTTACATGATGGTTGTTAATTTTTTCCCACCAAAAATGTGTTATCCCGGCGGGAGTGCAAATTGCCACTTCTAGAATCACTTAAATGAATGTGTTTTGCGCCGATTACGAAAGGTCTACAAAATTTTGGCCCTCAAAAAAAAGGGCCATAGGGGGCGTCTTCGGGGGGGGGTTCCCCATTTCTTACGTTTTAAGAAGCCCGGGGTTTTCGGAGTTTTCTGCGACCCTCCTTACCATGAGGGTGTTAATTTTCCACAAAAAAATGTGTATCCGCGGAGTGCAATTTGCAATTTTTCTAGAATTCACTTTAAAGGGAATCGTTTTGCCGCCGTTTACGAAGGGTTCTACAAATTTTTTGGTTTTTCCAAAAATATCCATAGGCGTCTTTTCAGGGGGGGTCCCATTTCTACCTTTTTTAGAGGCCGTTTGGGAGGTTTTTTTTGCGGGGAACCTTTCCTACATGATGGTGTAATTTTTCCAACAAAATTGGTGTATTCCGCGGATTTGGCAATTGCACTTTCTAGAATCACTTTTTAAAATGGATCGTTTTTGGGGGCCGATACGAAGGTTTTACGAATTTTGGTCTCAAAAATGCCCATAGGCGTCTTTAGGGGGTCCCTTTTTAACCGTTTAGGGAGGCCCGGTTTTCGGGAAGTTTTCTGCGACCCCTTCCCATTGATGGTGTAATTTCCCACAAAAATGTGTATCGCGGGAAGGTGCAATTGCACTTCTAAGAATCACTTAAAATGTTTCTTTTTTTGGGGGGCCGATACGAAGGTGTCTACGGGGAAATTTGGGTTTCCAAAAAATGCCATGGGGGGCCCGTCTTAAAGCGGGTTTTCCCATTTTTCTACCGTTTAGGGGGCCCGGTTTGGGGGAAGTTTCTGCGGTACCTTCCCACATTGGTTTGTTAATTTTCCACAAAAATTGTATTCGGGGAGGGGCAATTGCACTTTCTAGAAACCCATTAAATGATCGTTTGCGCCGATTACGAAGGTCTAGGGAATTTGGTTTCCCCAAAAAAAAAATTGCCCTTTGGCGTCTTCCGGCGGGGTTTCCCCCCCCCATTCTACCTTTTTAAGGAGCCGGGGTTTGGGGATTTTTTTGCGAAATTTCCTAAGATGGGGTTAAAAATTTTTTCCCAAAAAAAAAATGTGTTTTCCGCGGGGGGTGCAATTGCCCCCTTTTTTAGAATCTTTTTAAAAATGACGTTTTTGGCCGATAAAAAGGTTCTAGGGGTTTTTTTGGGTCTAAAAAAAAAAATCCATGGGGGCTTTTTTAAAGGGGGGTTTTCCCCCTTTTTCACCTTTTTTAGAGCCCGGTTTGGGGTTTTCTTGGGCGCCCCTTCCCTTTTACATGATTGGTGTAATTTTCCCCAAAAAAATGTGTATCGCGGGGGGAGGAAAATTGCACTTTTAGAAATCACTTAAATTTGAATCGTTTTCCCGCCAAATACGAAGTCTACGAATTTGGTCTAAAAAAAATTTGCCCTTTAGGCGTCTTTTATTTTTTTTTTTTTTTTTTTTTTGTTTTTTTTTTTTTTTTTTTTTTTTTATAATTTTTTTTTTTTTTATTTTTTTTTTATTTTTATTTTTTTTTTTTTTTTTTTTTTTTTTTTTTGTTTTTGGTTGTGTGTTTCTTTTCTTTTTTTTTTTCTCTGTTTTTTGCTCTTCTTTCCCCCCCCCCCCCCCACCCCCCCCCCCCCCCGCGGCACCCCCCGCCCCCCCCTCACCCCACCCCCCCCCCCCCCGCCCCCCGCCCCCCCCCCCCCCGCCCCCCCCCCCCCCCCCCCCCCCCCCCCCCCCCCCCCCAGCGTTTTAAATCATTTAAAGACTTTTCGGGGGGTCGGGAAAAAAAATTTTGGTTTAAAAAATCCAAAAATTGTTTTTCCCGGACCCCCCCCCTTTTTTTAGACCCTTTTTGGGGGGTTTTTTTCCCGCCCCCTCGGTTTTTTTTAAAAAAATTTTTCCCATCCCAAGGGGTTTCCCTTAGACCCCCTTTTTTAAAACTTTTTTTGGGAAAAAGGGGGGGCCCTGGGGGAAAATTTTCAAAAAAACCTGGGGGTTTTTTTTAAAAAGGCCCGGGGCCCCCCTTTTTCCCCGGGGTTTAAAAACCCTTTGGGGTTTTTTTGCGCCTTCCCAGGTTTTAATTTTTTCCACAAAAAATCCCCCCGGGGTGCCTTCCCCTTCCCCTGATCCTTAAAGATGGGTTTTGGGGCCCCCTAAAAATCTAGGAATTTTTTCCCCCCCAAAAAAAAGTGGGCCCCTTACGGGTAAAACCCCCTTTAAAAGCCGTTTTGGGGGTTTGGGGGCAAAATTTTTAAAAATGGCCTGAAATTTAAAAAGGGGGGTTCCCCCGGGGGGGGGAAAAGCCTTCGACCCTTAAAATTCTTTTTGGGGGTAAAAAAAAGGTTGGGGTTTGGGCCCCCCCCCTAAAAATAAAGGCGGTTTTGCGGGCCTTTTCATTTTTAAAAGGGTTTTTTGGGGTTTTCTCCCGCCTTTTTCCCAGGGGGGTTTTCCCCCCCAAAAAAGGGTTTATGCGGGGCTTCCACTTTTTTAGATCACAAAAAAGTTTTCCCCGAAAAACCCCTAAAATTTTTCCCAAAAAAAATTTTCCCCCCCCCCCCAAACCCCCCCCCCCTTTTTTTCTTTTCAGCGGGGTTTCCCCATTTCCTTTAACCGTTTTGGTTTTTTTTCCCCGGGAATTTCTTGGGGGTTCCCACAAAATGGG
>JAIZAY010002227.1:0-10759 GCA_029531755.1 Holothuria leucospilota | reverse complement strand
TTGCTTACACTTATCGCCAAAAATATCATAACACTTCAGAAAACTTTCTATCCTTCTTATGACTCATTTTCGGGGTGTTTAACAGAAAATTGTCAATATCAGATCCCGGAGATGAACGTCATTTAAGTCCCAAAAGAGCATGACGCTGTGAAAGCGCCATAGGTGATTTCTGTTAGATCGCACCTGGACTATCGTAAAAATTATATAACAGGCAGGCCGGAGAGATTTATTTTAATCCTATGAACTTACAGGTCTGTATAATGGGAAAGTCATCTATAACACGAAAGGAGTGTAGTTGCTAAAACTAAGGTTCAAAGGCACGCGGTAAAGCCTCTCTAATCATTAATCCCATACAGTTAACCGCAGGCCAGGGGTTGTGGTAAGCGGGTGTCTGTAGTGTAAAAACTAAGGAGGATATAAGATGAAAATTTTACTTTTTTTAGGAAAAACTTAAGAAGTCAACTGGGAGCATTGCCCTAAAAGGAGGAGGGGAGGATATCCCCCCCTAGCCCTCGGTGGAATTTTCCGGGCTAGTGTAAATATCCGAGGCCGGTTAGACGTACAAGGCACTGAAACTGCACGCAAGATGGGCTTCCAGGGGGCGGAAATATTTTATCAAAAGGGGTGCGAATATCACTTCAAGCCCACAATTTCAAGGCAAAGGTCATTATTTAATAGGGAGGAGGTCTTGTGTGGTTTGTGCGTGCTTTGCGACAATGTTTTTTGTTACAGGGACGACACCCCTGCCTACCTGGTTTACTACCGGGCTTGCGTCAATGTCTTCTTAACTCCCATCACCGGGCCACCGTCATGCCACATCCGATGCCGAACGTGAAGCTAGCACCCTCCGAATGATTTAAGACATTACTTTCAAAATTTTAAATCATGAGCCCCCAGACAATAAACTAATAGGCCATAAAACTGTTAGCCGTGGCGATGCTGATACGCGATTAGCTTCCTAGTCCAAAGCCGGCGTAAATATCCCGGGAGATGGGCGGATATAATTCCCCCCAACCATATCGACTCAGGGGAAATCATAGCGCCCCAGAGCATGTAATCCATCCACCCCCACAATGTTTCAGTCCTAAAGATAACGCTGTAATGATCCGAAAGCTATATATTTATGTCTTCATTTTCGTAGAGCAATGTTTTTCAATCTCACTCCACTCTCTATCACAAATGATTTCTCAAACCTATCAGAATCTTTAGCAACATCGCTTGCGCAAATAACTATCAGAATTTTCGCACGCGCTGGAAGAAAGTGGCTCGAAACGCGCTGCGCTTCCACAAACCTTACGATCAGTGGTCACTCATATTCATCAATATCTTCCCGATAACAGTCAACTTTCGGAGAAGCCACGGCAGCAAAAAAGTTTGAAAGTTTATCGAATTCAAATAGGTAAAACACATGCCTGTATGACGCAGCTGGCAATGTAGGTTTACGTTTGGCGCAATTGAAAGTGTCTCGAATAGCTAGGAGTCTGGAATGCAGGTTTTGTAATGGAAATATATTAGTCGATCACTGTTTACCCTTCCATGTGATGACCATTATTAGGTTAATAATTAGCGCGAAACTCTTCTGATCACAAACACTGTCCGAAGAACAGGGAATAATCTCCAAAACATCTGTGGGGACCGCCTCGCATCAATCATGGGATCTTTTTCAAATCTAATACATAGCATGATGGTAGAAGTTTGAAAAGTAACGGTATCTTTCGTGTATACACTGTTGTCAACCAAAAATTTTTAACAAGGGCTTTTGCCAGTTCAGCACTTAACCATTATCGGTATAGATGAGTGAATTGTTAATACACTTATGACGAAACCAGCACTCTGATAACGCTCTTATTAGTCCTTCATGCCATTTTTGCTGGAAAAACGTCGGTCAGGGAGTTTTCTAATATCACCATCACCTGCACCTATACTCCTCCCCTCCCTCTCATTTTCCACTGCTGGCAGCTGTTGGTCCGGAGTTTAGTTCAAAAGTAGTAAAAATACGATAGTTGTAAAGTGTTCGGCGTCGTACTCTATATTATCATTTGGATGTCAGGGAGTATACGCATTATGTCATTGCCCCCGCCCCGCCCCAATCAATATGATTAATGCAGAGCTTCCAGGAGGTCCTACTCAGATATCTGCTAGCCTTAGATGCCCTTTCATAATGCACAATGAAGGGAAGGACATATTTCGTAATAACTCAAGAATGTTTCCGTGACTCCACGCACATATTTTTGAGTAAAAACTTTCCCGAACTAGAAGGCAGTAAAATAGATAGAAGGGAGGGCGTTTCAGGAGATTTGTTGACAACATATCTGTCTCTTAATAGACAACATATTCTCCTCTTTTACCTTACCAAAAATTAGCATTCACTAAATTATGGACATTTTCCGGCCATATATGATCAGTTCCCAAAACATCACCAAATATATCATCATTTTGCATCAAAAAGCCCTTAAATTAATAAAAACTTCTTAAAGGGGAGGGCAAAAATCCTATTCCAGGACGAAACACCTATTTGTAGTGACAAAAACGAAGGATCGAAACTGCTCCCATGTAAATGCAGGAACACGCATTAAAAATAAAGGTGTAGTTAACGCAGACTTTGGGGGAGAACACGGAGGTATTAGACGACATCCCGCCTATGGTGCCCCCAATCACAAAAAACCTGGCACAGCCACTGATCTCAAAGCCGAATTTGCAGCTCTTGTAACGATCATCGTGTCCGAACTGCCGAAAATCCATTTGATCTGGGTAATTATCCTGTATGTTGATCCCTGTCTTTTTAAGCTTAAGAGGACATTGTTGCTCTTGTACAATTTCAATCCAGTGCAGCTTATCAACGAGTTTTGTGCTTAAAATAGCATTTCCTAAATGTATGAATATACCAATAGCCTACCAAAGAACATTTCCACTGAAATTAACCCTTGTAACAGTCTTCCTGGCACTTCTGAAACATTATAACCCAGGAGCTTCCGGGGGCTTCCCCCTGGACCCCCAGCGGGGCTGGGGTGCCGCAGTCCCCCAACCAAAAATGTTTGTGAAAATTCGGGCAAAACGCTGAGAATTTTTTGGGCACCTACTTAAAGCAAAATAATGCAATGGTGTAGGTTAAAGGGTATTAATAGGTTAAAAAAACTTCCTTGGTAATTTATATAATGTTCTGATTTGAATTGCGCCAGCACCTATATATTTCGTATTAATACATCAGTATGTTTTTGATGGTTGAACTTACATTATGATTATCAGTAGTGTATTTGAGAGGCCATTGGGCTATGCCCCAACCTCACTGATGCTGATTTTTTTCTACCTAAAACACGTAATTTTTTTAACACAAATTTTACTTCAAAGATAGCATATGTGGCACCAGATCGCATGTAAGGACACCTAATTTTTCAAAAATTTTCAAAGACAAGAGGAGGGGGTAATGCCGATTTTTTTTAGTACCTAAAATACGTAAATGTTTTGGAAAACCAAATTTAAACACACAGAGCTGAAAGGTAGCATATGTGGCACCACATTGCATGTAAGGACACCTAATTTTTCAAAAATTTTCAAAGAGGAGGGGGCAATGCCTATACGATATGCGCATTAACATGTCGAACGTGCATGGAGCGTGCGAAAAATTTGGGTTATACTTTTCGGGCAAGTCGATCCAGCCCCCCCCCCCCCCCATCAACTCGGGCTCCTACGCCTATGCAAATTATCCAGTTTGGCATTCTTTTGTCGAAATGTGGCTGGAATTTTTACTTTTTGACAGTTCGTCTAACTTACGGAACAGTTACATCATATGATCACATACTTCTGCTAAGAGCCCTTTCCAAATATTTTACTTGTGTGGAATCATGCAAATCAGAGGTATTGCATGAAGAGGTGTGCACAATTACAATTTCGCACATTCAGTAGTTATGAGTCATCACATTAAAAAAATCATGTGTGGGGTGCTTTGGGACACTTTGGATGGGCGCATTGAGACAAAATGCAACCTATTCCATGTAGTCATAATTCAATATAAACAGTTTTAAACATATGAATCTTAATCAAACACATATTGGTTCTAGGTCAACAAAAACGCTTAACACAGGTCCAAATGAGGCCTTGCTCGCTGCACTGAACGGTATAATGAGGCTTTATCAATGTATCGTGAATAGCACTTCCCTAACAGTGTACGGCTGTAGATGGTTATGCATTGACCTTTACTGTGGTAAGCTGGCGAATGAAAATACATTTATAGCAGCTAATTTATGTTGTATAGTTACAATGATTTTAAAGAACCACACCAGTAAGAACTCAATCAACTCCTTTTGGTTCTAGTGTTTAATTCTCGTCGAGAAGCTTGTTTGGGAATGACCCAGTTAAGTGTCATTTCTATTATAGGGGCAGTGATAAAGGGAAAGAGGTACAAACTATTTAGAGGCCATTGAACCTAATTGTATGCTAGTTTCCATTCAATGCGCTGTTCAGTGCCAATGTGAAATATGACCGAATGTTGGTGAGGCTAGAGAATGGTCAACCTTCCGTTTTTTACTAGGCCTGGGGGGGGGGGGAGGGAGTTAACCATTTGTTTCTCCCGTGACTGTCCCAATATACCCTGTTGGTTGTCCCAATGCACCCTTCTTGCGGGGCGCACTGGGACGGAAAAAATTAAAAAAATAATCGAATTTTGTGAAAAAATGGAAAGTGGTATTTTAAGTTTTAATGCATGTGAGGGTACCCTTTGTTGTGCTTTGTTAGTCAGCGTAATATCTTGCCCGTATCACATTCCAAAGGAGGATTATCCACAAAAAGTAAAAAAATGTCCCAATGCGCCCCACTCTCCCCTACCTGGCGCCACCCTTGTTTAAAAGGAAGTCACAGGACAATAAAAGGAAACAATATAATAATTCATTTTGTGTTTTTGGAGTTAGTAGGGGTGAAATGGGGACTTGTAGATCCCAGAGGTAGGGGCAAAATGCACTTCTGTGCAGCTAGTTATTTTAAAACATTATAAGCCTTCATTCAATTTGAGGGGAACAGAAGGGGTAAAATGTACCTTTGATCTTGACAAGGGTAAAACCACTACCACCCTTACCCCCTTACTCTCGTGAGTGGACTACTAATGGGATAGCGGTTGTCTGCAATGAACACCGGCGTTGGAGTCATGTCATGTCACAGTAAGGCCTCAAAATTTCTAAATAACCAAAATTTCCAAAGATACCATCAATTCAGAGACTTCTGTCAAAGAATAGCTCACCCTGAAGCTGAGCGACCTTACATCAGAAAATATTTTCAACGGATTATACCCCCCCCCCCCCGCCTTCGGCGGCATTCTTCCCTTGCACCTAGCCAAGAAAATTAGCTAAATATTGAGAATTCCTAAACCTACCAGTATTAATCTTTGCATTCAAGCGACCTTATAAAAATAACAAAAGTTCTTAAGATGATTTCCCTTCCCTTGCGCTCAGCTAAACACAAAAAATATTTACCAAATGAAAACATGCACTTAACAAATGTTTTACCAAAGATAAACATTTTGCAGCAAGCCACCTAAATACTCAAAACCTCCTCAGAGGGAAAA
This sequence comes from Holothuria leucospilota, assembly GCA_029531755.1. Lineage (NCBI taxonomy): Eukaryota > Metazoa > Echinodermata > Holothuroidea > Aspidochirotida > Holothuriidae > Holothuria > Holothuria leucospilota. The sequence goes on along the minus strand of JAIZAY010002227.1, from coordinate 5,205 downwards.
AATGCACTCCTTTCATCTTCCATGAGACCTATCTCCAGTGCAACACCCCTTTCCTGAGGTGTCAAGAAAGGATCCTCTCATGTTACTTTGAGGTAGTACACAGAAAAAATACTCATCAGTTAGTAATATGCTATAACTAAAATGAGTAAATAAAAACGTCAGTTACTTGATTCATTTTTCCCATTGAATGCAAGTAAATTTTATTTGCAAATATTAAACGTTATTGAAGTTACTTGGGCCAGAATCTGAACTAGTAGGCACATCAGCCCAGGTCGTAAAGCAACTCAGGCAGTGAATTCCGATACTAGGCTATTTACTAAAAATAATCGATGCCCAAGAAAGTACTCACTGTGAGTGCACTTACAATGTGGCGGCAGGTAGCGGTACTACCACGGGGTGTATACTTAGCGTCTGTTTGTGTTTCTTCGAGCACTCATCTAGTAATAGACCCTTTTCCAATTAGCAATTACAAAGGAATTGTGGGATAGCATTTTGGTCTGCATCATTCTTTTTCACAGTAAAATGCTATTGACAAAAATAAAAGCACACAAAAGCTATCCCACAATCCTTTGTGACTGCTATTTGGAAAAAGGTCTATTGCACGAACCTTCTACTCCGAAAATGACAAAATACTAACTGCGTTCTTATTGTACTAACTTGAGTTCGTTGAACTACTGCCCGTACGGCCACAACTAGTAAAACGCAACACAGCTTCACAATTTTCAACGCGCGGCGCAGGTGTTGGTCTGCCTGAAAAGATTCATCAAGTTTGCTCACAAATCCAATTATTAAGGTGAGTTCTTAAGTAAATCATATAAGATTAGCCCACTCTCGTTAAAGTTAAGTATGTGAAGATTTAGTGTGCAATGTCAATTTTAAGTTCGAGGTCACTTTTCGATTATTTTGGTGAGCTGTAACGGGACGGGTAATTTTTTTTTCCCACGAGGTTATGGGCAAATCATGCCAATGGATCAATCAGCTTTTTGGAAATAGGCCACACCCCTAATCCAGAATGACAGCTTTTCGACCCATTTCTTGTAATTTTGACACCGGATTATGAAAGAACAAATAACCCTAGTCCATCTAACCCTAACCCTAACCCTAAAAATAACCCTAACCATGATTTTGAAACAAATTTGAAAAATTTTGAAAATCAATTTTGCCCATAACCTCGTGGGAAAAAAATGAGGCTAGCGGGACAAGGCCTAGTGTTAACACGTAGTAGTATCCTACCGTTGTCGATTCATGCTTTTACTAACATCAATGCAACACTAACAGTGCAGAGCATTACCGGTCTTGGTAGCAGAGTTAACATTATGTTTGGACCGTTAGAGTTTATTGATTAATGTATGAATATCACTTAGCTTTTAGTTTCTTTTTGTGAAGCAAATTCGACGGCGTTTACCTGCCATCCGGATATTAGTTCCCTGAATGTTAAGTAAATTGTTTGCCTGGTTAAGCCAGGGAAGTTGTTATTCCCAAGGAAGGTTTTCAACAGAAAGTTTAATTTATGCTAATATGCTAAGCGAATCCACTAAATCCCGAGGAGATTATTAATGATAAGCTACTTATTCTGTTTTGATTGGGGAATTCTTTTCTTTAATTCGTTCGCGATTCAATGTGACACGGATATGTTAGCAACATCATTCAGGTTTCTAGTAAATTCCTATCACAATTGGGCTTCCTCTGCGACTTGATGAGTAGGTTTACGCCGACACCATTTTAGGGGCATGTGGCTTACAAAACTCGAAACGAACCTGTGTTCATTGAAATAAACCAATGAGGTCTGCCCCTTCTTAAAGAAAGAACGTCATGCAAATGAGCTGCAGAGGCCGAAGTCTTCCCTAAAATTTTTGTGCGCAACAATTTGGAAAGTTTCCGGAAGCTTCCTGAAATAACCGGGTATACAATCAGACTCAGATTTTTACATAAACCCTTACTGGTATACTCTGATCCGCGTCCACGAGCGTCCAAAGATGTAATAATTTTTAATTTTCCAGCGACTGGCAATGCTATGGCAGTAGCGAAAAACACCCAGTTTAACTGTTGATGTAGCAGACGACAAATCCCCTTTGTTTGAATTACGTAATCCCGTGTACGTCTTATAGAAATGCCAAGAAGGATAAAAGAGACAGATTACTGTGTGACCTTGGCGGTGTAAACTTCACTTCAAAGCGATGTATCTCCTTCCAAATAACAACTCCCTGGTTAGACTAGCCCTTGAACAGTGATGGGTGTTTCCGTTACGCTCCGCCATCACAGCCCTTGTGTATTGTGTACAATTTTTTCACATCCCTATGCCATAATGTCCGGAGACCTCTCACGCCTTCAAATGACAATATTTTCTCACCAAACTTTGTCCATCAACTCTCTTTCACACGATACACCTGCAGATAATACTCTTACCGTGGCAAGCTTTTTCAAAAAACAAAAATGCTATTTGAAGCCGAAATCAGGCTACATGTTGTGGTCATTAGCAAAGCAGGTTCACATACAGATATCACTTGGGTAACTTGGTTTTTACGCATATGTATAGTATACGTCAACAATGCATTTGGAAGTACGTGAATTTATTGCACTTCACATATCAGTACATGTACATGTGTCAACATGGCTAACACTCATTAAAGAGTGATGACAGTCACCACGAAGATCTCCTTACACTTGTAATGAACAAGCACGGAAATCTCCTAGACGACTGACGTCATGCTACTGTATACCGCTGAGCTATATAACTGGAGGACGCACGTCAATGCCGAATACGCCTCGAAATTGAAGCCGACTTGGGTGGTCATGTGATGTAGGTTAGCTTACTCAAGTCGATTCCACTGCCCTAGAAACGCGTGTCTAGAAGTGAAAGTAATGAAAAGCAGAATCAATGATGTACACGCTAAAACTATACTCATTACAATTCTAGTGTTTTTGTGGTAATTAACTGAGTAGGGAATCTTTAAACTACGATTGTGTGATCAAAAGATTGTTTTGTAAACTTTTCTTGATTTTAGGAGAGGTCCTGCCTATTCGAAGGACAGCGCGTGTGGCCAAATTTCCAGTGGTGCGTCGAGAGGCGATGGCTGTGTAAATTTCGCGATAGCACCCATGTCACTGAACAGTACACGGAGTAGGCGCGCTTGTTACTGACTGTTCATTTCATGTGCACAGATGTTCTGTACAACGCGTCGAGCGCGTCCTTTTGACCCACTGCAGTGGCTAGTGGTTAGAGCATCCGAATTGCAGCCGGAAGGTCTAGGGTTCAAATCCTGGCCGAGTCATACCAAAGACTTTAAAAATGGAACCTACTGCCTTTGTGCTTGGTGCTCAGCATAAGCAATGGAGTAGGAAAAACAAGCCAGTGAGCCACAACTGGAAAAAAGGCCGTGGTCGTCTCGACTTGAGCCAATTGGTTGGAAACTGGGACGTTAAACCTCATCTAACTAACTAACTAACCTTTTGACCCAAAAACAAAAAGGCGCATGAAGGGAAGCAAACACGTGCGCGCACATGCACGTTTGCATTTTGGCCAATGATGTGCCTCGAATCCTCCTACGCGATAAACGTTTGGTGTTCTGTATGTTATACTGCTATTGTGATGTAGGCCTTTTCATGAAGTTGCTGAGGCAACTTTATAACGGTGCTATGGGGCGCATGCTAACTCGTGATAGCGTGTAAATTAGCGTCCAAGAGGACGAAGAGACGCTCAGGCCAGCTACCGTGCGTAAGCGTACATCATTGCCTCCGCGTTTTCAATTCTAGATACGCGTTTCTACTGTGGTGAATCGACTTGAGTGAGCTTACCTACATCACGTGACCCTCCATGATGACTTCAAAACATTGTGGAATGACCCTTCCTAGATATAGTTCAGTGCTGTATTCAAATTTTGGCGCTGTACACACATACATTGGCCTATTACTATGTAAGATGTATTGACTTTCAAAAGCATTGTTGACGTATGATACACGTATGAGTAAGAACCAAGTCACCCAAGTGATATCTGTATGTGAACATGCTTTGCCACTGACCACAACACGTAGCCTGTTTTCGGCTTCGAATCGTATTTTTTAAAAAAAAGTTTGACACGGTAAGAGTATTATCTTCAGGTGTATCGTGTGCAGGGCCGTAGCTAGGGTCATATGTTTGGGGGGTGTGAAGGTCCCAAATTCCGACTGGATGGGTATTTTTTCCAACTGAATGGTGGCGCGGAAATTGAACCATTTTTTATGCGCCGTGCGTTTACATACAGCAGTGGGGATCCTTCCTTTGTCACTACAAAAAAGTGCCTTCGTGGGGGAGGGGTCTAAGGGGAGGGGGAAACCCCTCCCCTCTGAGAAATTTTGTTAATTCAAGGTTGCTTAGATGCAAAATGGAGCTATCTTTGGGATATTTTATATCCCAAAGATATTATATATGGCTAGAAAATGTCCATAATTAAGTGAATTTTAATTTTTCCGACTGGTTTGATTCTTTTTCGAAATAAGTGGCGGCCCGTAAATTGCATCTTCGTTTTTATGAGCGTTACGTTTGTATGATACAGTAGTGGGGATCCTTCCTTTGTCACTTCATAAAGGTGCCGTCCTGGCGGAGGGGGTCCTCTCCCCTTTGAGAAGTTTTTGTTAAGGTAAGGTTGCCTAGATGCAAAATGGTGCTGTCTTGGGATAATTCTGGAACTGATCATATATGGCTGGAAAATGTCCATAATTTAGTGAATACTAAGATTTGGTTAGGTGAAAGTTAGAAAAGTATGTTGTCTAAGAGAAGAAATACGTTGTCAACAAACCTCCTGAAAATCCCCACCTTTTTGACTACATTAATTGCTTCTATTCTGGCATATCTAAGGCTAGTAATATTACCTGTACTAGGGCCCTCCTGGAAGCCCTGGATCAATTCTATAAAAATGGGGCAATGACATAATGCTTATTACCTGGCAATCTAAATAATTATATAGATGTATGAAAGCCAAGCAACTTTACGTCCTATCGGAATTTTTTACTAAGTTTTGAACGAAAAATCCATACGAACAGCTTCCAGCAATGGAAAACGGCCGGGAGGGAGGGAGATTATAGGTGCAGAAAAATGATATTAGACCTCCCAGACAGGTGTAGCACAAAGGGGTTTAGGGGACTTAAAAGGCCCCATTTTCAGGAATGTACAACTAAGTTTAGGCTATAAAAGCTCACTGGTACATTTTGGTGCGTATAATGTTCAGA
>JAIZAY010002247.1:0-10610 GCA_029531755.1 Holothuria leucospilota | reverse complement strand
TTTGGAATAATTCATTTATTAAAGTCAAAGGTGAGAAAATTTGGTACGAAAATTGTTTCAATTGAAACGCTAAACTTGTTCGTGATTTTTATGATTAAACGCCGGGAAAGCCGTTACTATAACTTACAGTATAGGGAGTTTATTATGAAGTATAACTCCCCGAATTATCCCTTCACTTTGTTGAATGGAATTTTAATAACATTCCAAAGGTATGAAGGCATTGTTTGGGGCTGACTACGCAGCCATCCTGTCAGCATATAATAACGATTTATCTGGAAGTCGTTGAGAGTTTGCCATTTATGTCTATAGAAAGTTTACTCAGCTTTCCTTGGGATTTCCCCGTTGTTGTGAAAAATGGGAGAGTGGTTTGAAAGAGAGATACTCGTTACCCCTCCTATGACTTTTACTTAGGGGTAAGGAAAAGTCTCAATTGGTGACTGCTCTTTAATTGACATCAGGGTCGCAAAATTCAGAAGATGCAGAGTAGCTTATATTACACAGCATGCACATAGAGTGTTTTGATTACATAGTAGGGAATTTTATGCCCACCACAATATGTTTGTGTCTGCACAAGGAGAAGCTAAAGACAGTTATGGGCGGGGCTAAAACTAACTTAATTGGGAGAGTTAGAACTATCTGGGATGAGGAGATTTTCCTTTAAAGGTACTAATCTCAACAGTAGTAACAATTTTGGATATGTAGAGACATACTAGATGCAGAGATTAGATATATTCAACATAAATTTATTCATAGTATGATAGCTACAAACGTCTTCTTGAGCAAGATGAATATCACGGAGAGTACTACTTGTTCTTTTTATTGTGATACCTCAGAGACAATTTCTTTGTTCTAGTTTAAGTCTAATACCACCTCCCTGGTCAGTGGAATACCTCTTTTGGCATTACAGAAAGCGTTGTAGAACAGCATTACTATCTATTAGTCCAGAGTTGATTTTAGGTATGAAATAGTTAAGATGATCAGCAAAATAGATGTAGCCTAACAGTTTTGCTACTTTTATACAAAATTTCACATTTATCGTCAAAGGTGGAATAATTCTTTGCCAGATTTTCTGAGATTTCTAAATACCTGTTCGGTTAAGATGATCCTGAAATTAGATGTTGTAGTTTTGCTACTTTTTATACAAAATTTCAAATTTATCGTTTATAATCCGGTGCCAGATTTTCAGACATTTAAATATCACTTAAAGTTTCACATGAAAGTTCAGTACTAAGTGACAAAAGGCTGCGAGGTTCTTTACTCCGATCATGAAACATCTCGGTCGTTGAAACTTTTTTCCGGGTCCCCTAGACCTTCTGGGAGTTCTGCTCCCTAAAGGAAGTATGTCCTCAAGGGACACTAAGACTTAACATATATTATGTCTTAGTGTCCCTTGGGGACTTAACATATATTAAGTCTTAGTGTCTCCTGGGGACTTAACATGTGTTAGGTCTTAGTGTCCCTTGGGGACACCAACCTCTTCAAGTTGAAACCATACCGTCTACATCAAGGGTCTGTCATGCGTAGTCCCGTTCTAGGCTGGCTGACTAAAGAACAGATACTACACATGATCTAGACAGCGAGTTGCGAAAAACGAGCAATTTCGTACCATACTCAGTAGCGTGTTCAAAGGGGGGGGGCCGGGGGGCACTGCCCCCCATCTCTGAAGCCAGTCGGGGGAGAATCTCTTAGTCGGGGGATTTAAGGGTTAGGGGAAGAGAAAAAGATTGAAGAGACGCTGAGCACTCAACAGGGATGGCGCCAGGTGGGGGCGGGGAGCCCCATCGGGGAGTCTTAATCGATACGATAGAGTATGCTGGCAGTCCCCGACGGCGCCTGAGAGAGGACAATTTCTCTAATAAGAGCCCAAATTTTTCGGCGCGCTACGGGCGCTGTATAGTTACCCCAGGATCTTCAGCAGTTCCATTCCACATTGCTAGAAAGCACATGTCCTGCCTTGAACCTTACCACGAAACATGTAGGCAGAGAACACTGTTCATGTGGAGGTCGAAAATTTCATCGCATGTCGCTAAGCCTAGTTACTGTTCTCTAATGTGTGTCGTGCGGTACGGTCAGATTGTGAGCGACTCACTGACCAAAGTTTGGCTGTTTCATAGGGTAATCCACGTGTTTCGATATGTTATCCCCGATATGGTCTAGAACCCCTACAGTTTTTCTTTCTTGTTTTCTTTATGTTCTTGATCACATATCTTTTTTGTGTAAGCCTACCAAAAATTTTCGCGCGCTTTGCAAATTCAAGTTTCAGATTCGAAAGAACACTATATAAAGTGCGCAACTCGGCTCATGAAGTATAAAGTGATATCATGTAAAATATGCCCTGAAATGGCATGGGATAATAAGTCATATCCCCTTGTCACCACCTCTTTGACAGAGGGGCTGTCGAAGCTTGGGGTGGCTGGCATGGCCCAGTCCTCTAAAAATTCTGTCGCCAGTCGCCACCCATGATCTGTTTACTTATTTTGGCTTTCAAAGGGTCATTTCTACAATGAAACCCAAGATTTCCGGTACGCTTTGCCCACTCTTCCACAGTTCTGTTACTTATAGCTAAATATAATGCAAACCATTTCCACCTTTTCAAGTAGGTCTTACTGAAGAAGTAGAATTCATGAATTTATGTAAAAGTTGGGAATTTCACCTCATTTCACGTTATTCAGTCAATGTTCTCTTGGGTCTGTTGTGCGGTACGGCTATAGTGACAAGAGGAGAGAAGTACCATGTAAGTTATGCCCGATAGGGACCAACTGCTCGGACAATTGACCTTTATTAGCTTTTAATAATTATACCGATTCTTTTTAGTGAAGGATAACCCAAAAAATTTTCACTCGCTTTGCAATTCCACACTTTAGATTCTGGGGAAAACATTAAATCAGCCCCGAAACTACGTTCCTCTAGTATATACACCCATTTTATGAAATATGTATCCCGCAATGGCATGGTTTAGTGCACAGATTTTCTTCAGATCCCTCCTCACCATCCCCTTGACGGCATCGGGGCTGTCGGGGCTTCAGGTAGCTGCCTCCGCCCGTTTGGCCACCTGTCGGGCAAATCCTAACGCTATCTGGCACTCAAAACTTAGAAGTAGCCTACAGAATGATATTAGAAGAGAATTTTTTTTTCAATTTTTGGTCGTTTACCAAAGGATAGAGCTCTTCCAATTGTCCTCCAGTGAATAATCAGACAGGATGCTATCAATATCAATATCTGTCTCATATGGTGCAGGTAGGCCTACTATCATTAAGTTCCCTTCGCCCTTCACGCTAGTCACTTTAACCATCTGTAATGGTAAACTATATAGGTTTAAGGATGAAACAGTGCTGTTAACTTTTGCGACCATCTCAAGCAGCCTTCTTGACTGGCCTCGTGATCTTTAACGTAGTCCTGTCAATGTATGTGACACATACTGTAGCACACTGCAGCTTTCAACACATAGAGGATAACCTGAACTCTTCGTCACTGACATCGAATTTTACAAAATCTGAAACAAACGAAACCTGATCAATAAGGCCTCTAGAACCAATTTAGGGCGGTCTTATTACCTTATGTTGCAGGAGCTTCCGGGGCTTCGCCCCCTGGACCCCCACCGGGGCTCTGCCCCTGGACCCCGCCAGGGGCTCTGGCACGGGCCCCTGGACCCCACGCGTGCAAACTCGCGCTTCGCGCTCGTGGTGCACCTTTGGTGCACTTGTCACACCCCTCCATGTCAGTCGGGGGAATCACAGGTTGTGCCCCCTCCCCACCTTCGAAATCCTGCACACGCCACTGACCATACTTTTTCCAATTACTTTTTCCAAAGTCCCTTCGACTCTCTGGCGAAGAGCCGAAGGGCATAATCAAGAGTTTTCCAATTGAGCGTACTTTTCACGTGCTTGAAAATGGTCACTGGAGCAACAAAAATTCAATTAAAACCCAGACCGGACCACGACCAAAAATTAGTCCCATTTAAATCTTACATCACGCAGTAATTAACAAAATATCTTCTCTCGAAATCAACAAAAACACAATATTTCCATGTGACAATATACCGGGATAGTTATGGTGTGTGGTAGTCCCGCTTGGAGACCAAGGGGCCCAATCGTCAGCCGAACGCCCACCTTGAAACACGCGCGAAATCAGCTTGAACTCTCACACTGTTCTCCGCTTTCACTGATACTAAAACTTTCCAGTCATATACTCTTTCTTAAAGTCCCCCTCGACTCTCTAACGAAAAGCTGAAGGAAAAAATCAAACGTCACACCCGAAGGAGTTCTGCTCTCCCAAGGGAGCTACGTCTACGAAAGGACAACATGAGGATCAGAGAAAATAACAATGACTTGAAACTTACAGTTTTTATTTAATAATTGATAATATACTTTTTCCAAAGTCCCCTCGACTCTCTGGCGAGGAGCCTAAGGGCGAAAACCAAACGTTTACTCCAGAAGGAGTTCTGCTCCCCAAAGGAGCTACGTCCCCAAGGAACAACTTATACTGAACATGACCAACCTCTCGACTCCCAGACCTCTACATCAAGGGTCTGTCATGCGTGGTCCCGTCGTAGACTGGCTGAAAAGAACAGATACTACACATGACCTTAGCCAAAAGGCTGAGAAGCAATCAATAATTGATAATTGTTTACAAATAAATACTATAAATAATCCCCCCAAATTTCAGAAACCTGACTAAATGGGGCAGATGTTTTGTCTCAGTCGGGCGGAAGATTGGACAGTTAAATTAGGTCTGGAGTCGTGCAAAAATCACCGCCCTCCCTGAGAAAAACAGTCCCGTACCGCCATGCCATTAAACCATCTAATAACATTTCCAGACGGGGTTATTTATTAGTTAATCAATTCCTAACAACAAGACAGGCACAAATTATTTGTTTACGTAGTAGGTTACGTTCAAAAGAAAAATATCTATATTAATTACTCCAGTTCCAGCTCCCTGCTCCAGGCCATTAAAAGTAGAACGTTCCATTATTTCAAAAGGGCTAACAGCGCCGAAGAGGTGCTGTGCAAAAAACAACACTTCAGGTGTTGATTCGATATTACACCCGAAAGTTTTTTTTTTAGGGTACCTGCGTTGAATATGCCAGGCTTAACTCTAATCTAATGTTGAAGACGAAATAACGATCTTTCTAATTGAGGGTATTTTTTAATCGAACGAAAAGAGCAGGACCACCGTTTAGTGATAAGTGAAACCATCTGACCAACCGTGCTGTTATTTGAAATATTTGAAGTTACTGACCTGTGCGAAATGTAAACGATTTCGACTAAAAACGGAGGGAGTCTTCAAGTGCGGTCACATTGCACAGTGTAAAAAGGAAGTAGAATGTTAAGAAACAGGGACGCCCAAAAATTTGTACTCGTTTTTTGGTTAATAAAAAGTTTCTCATATAGTACTCTGAGCTTTAGCCAATGAATCCTCGTTAATTTTATTTGTAATTTCCTTTCTTTTGTCTTAACAGTTTCGTGGTTATAAAGTCACAGCAAGAATCTTAACTTAATCTACCAGAAGCTGACTTGTATTAAGGCATCAGCATAAAATCGACCATGGCTACATCAGCTAGCCAACCTACTCAATGCGCCGGTACCAATGTTGTCACGAAACCCCCAGCCCCAATGGCTCCTCCAGGGCAATCTCAGCCTGAGATGATGCCCCGGCCAGAGGTATGTATATGGGCCTATGCAAATAAAACAGCACTATATATATATATATATATATATATATATTATATATATATATATATATATATATATATATATATATATATATATATATATACATATAATATATATACACTGTTAAAAATTGTCCGTAAACATACAGAAATTATGTTGTTTTACTACGGAGTAATGTTGTCTTATATTATTTTGTGTTAATACAAGTATTTTGTAGTAGAACAACATTCTCTTGTTGTAGCCATACGGACATTTACCTCGTTCATTGTCACAAAATCAACAACCGTCGAAAATGCGCACGTAGGAAATTCTGGATGTTATTTAAAAAGAAAATTTTAATTTAATGGGTTTTGACAATGTTAGTCTGCCCTAAATTAATTTTTTAAGTATATCATCAAACTTTACTACTCTTTGGAATGTCATGAATATTCATTCCATTAATCAGGCCAGATTGGCATTTATTGAAAGTTAAAAGGCTCAAGTAATTCCTTCAAACACTGATGTACTGCATTTTGATTGTAAATTGCATCACTTTTCGCTATTGAGACTAGGGCTGAATGTTACAAGTGGATAGCTTAGTTTCGATGTGATAATTCTTTTAGTTATACCGGAATGCTTATACTCCTAAATATTTAAGTTCCATTCATACATTTCCTTGTTTATATGCTTTAAGGGGGAACAGTTAACTCCGTCTCCCTAGGCGAACCAGGTGGTGTCAGTTAAGTCAAAGTTTGTCTCTTGGGGACGTTGTTACTCCTTCGGGGAGCAGAACTCCTTCGGGAGTATTGTTTGGTTTTCGCCCCTGGCTCTTCGCCAGAGAGTCAGGGGACTTTTGGAAAAAAAAAGGCGAACTTCAAGTGATCACTTTGCTTGGTTGAATATTTGTCCTGGTGGAGCTGGGTATGATGAAAGGTGCCTCCTGGCGCAGGAGTATCCGTGATCACGACGGAGGAGCTCACTGGCGGAGGCTGTTCTATTCAGCCAGGCTAGAAAGAGACTTAGCACGTCAGGTTGTTCGGTAGTTCTTGTTAAGCTAAGTTGTCCCTTAGGGGACGTAGCTCCTTAACGGAGCAGAACTCCTTCGGAGGAATTGTCTGTCTCTTCGCCAGGGAGTTGAGGGGACTTTTGGAAAAAAGAACTTCAAGTGATCACTTTGCTTGTTGTAGACTTGAAATAATTATATATTTATAATACATACATATATTAATTATAGTTATAATATATTAGTTTAATTTTATGTTCGTCTACAACAATATTTTGATGTACTGATAGCAACATAGTTGCTGTTAATCTACGGACAAAGTTTGTATATAAATACATGAGGTGTGTTTGCATAACAGATTTGATTGAAACCTATTGACAGCAGTTTTGTTATAAATCTACAGAATCTTTTTTAACAGTGTTTATATATATATATATATATATATATATATATATATATATATATATATATATATATATATATATATATATATATATATATATATATATATATGAACTAATTGTGTATTGTTGAACAGTCGTAAATGTCTGCCGAATGTCCGGCTTTATTTTTGTATCATATTGGACGGGATCGTTTTATAATCATTTTCTCAAATGCTCGCTAACATACCACTTTTGCCGTATACTATGCACCAACACAAATCAACATAGACTGGCTGTAAAAAATGATAACATAAAAAGATCATAAGTTAGACAGCTAAACATTGTGCGTTATTTAAATTCTTTCTCTCTCCTGAGGTATTCACAAAATCCGGATCAAAAATGTAGAGGGCAGCAAATCTCGCCCAGACAGTAACAATTATCCAAACTAATTTTTCTACTAGCCCCTTATCAACTTTAAAAAAAAAATCACCTAACCGTGCACTTCCCCTGTCAAAATTACGGTGAACTGTCCTGAATTTAAATTGCCCAAGGCCATATCCACATATTACTGTGTGTGAACCATCTACTATGCAATGAGTACAGATTACTGACTTAACAAGCAATAAGTAACCAATCAGATTGATGCCATTATAGGTATTTATGGCCATCAAAACAAAGACACCAATTGTTAATGGACATATAGTAGTTTTCCTAGATATGTTCAGTGTGAGGCTATAGCCCTTTAAGTAAGGGATCTTTTGGCTGTTGACGGCGTTGTTCACAAACTTCTTAAGCTCAAAAAAGACTCGAAGTTGGTGGGTTGACGGTGCCATAGCTGAATGGTGCATGCCAGGATCATATTAAAACATTCTTGCGGAGTAAAATAATTAAACCCTTTTAAACGCTGTAGACGACTTTATGAGCTACTTAAAGGTACTTGGAGGTATTGTAAGTTGTATAAGTTCCCGAAGTTGTGTTTCTTATTTAATCTAGGCACCGGAGGGATGTCCCCCTGGTCTGGAATACCTGACCCAGCTGGACCAGATCTTACTGTGTCAACAGGCGGAGTTTGGAAGTACCTCTGTCAAATATCAGATCAAGAATGCTCTCGGACAGCAGGTAATTACAATTATGATTGATCCATACAAATTTAAGTAACAAAAATCGCTGACACAATGCAACCCTGAGTGTTAAGCTACGAAAATAGTCAGGGCCCTTCCACTATGCGGCGAAAAGCTAGATTTGTGTGTCTCTATACGTACAGTGTGCTTTCAACTTAGAAATTTTAATGCCATTTTATCTGTAAAGGATTAATTTTTCCAACAGAGATAAGTCATGTTGCCAAGTGAAGAAGGTTGAATAAAAAACCGAAAGCTACCAAGCACGGTGCTCTTTATGTCATTACTAGCATGCAGCTGACGCCACTACCATTTCCTATTCTACACATGCGTTACTTTGGTGGTGTCTGAATCCTTCGTGGATCCTACCTGCTATATATATATATATATAATATAATATATATATATATATATATATATATATATATATAATATATATATATATATATACATATATATATATATATTAAAAGAGAAAAATCCAAGTATGCTCCATGTTAAATAACAGACATAAAACACATTCCAAAGACGGGCATAATAAGAGCACAGATTCACTTTCCATTTTGCGCTTAGGAAGGACACAGGAGTGTCCGAAATATACGCTGTTTTATCGTATGTGTGCTCTTATTATGTTGCCTTTTGAATGTGTTTTATTGTCGTTATATATATATATATTATATATATAGTATATATATATATATATATATATATATATATATAATATATATATATATATATATATATATATAAATATATATATTTCATATTAAGAGGAATAACCCGTTGTTTTGGTGAAGTTAAGAGGTCATTTGAGGTCGCCAGAGGTCAAAACCTGAAAATCACTTACACACCTTATGTCAGGTTAGGAATCATCCTTTTTCATATTTGAAATGTGGATGTATAATACTAAGAAAAATACCCATGTTGTTTTCGAAGGAGTTCAAAGGTCATCTGAGGCTAACGGCAGGGAAACTACGAAAGCCTTGTAAACTGATGTATGTCATACTTGGATGCCACATACTGATTGCAAGAACCCTTCTGTTTTTAGTGGGGTTGAAAGTCCATTTGGAGGCATTAGTATGGTGAAACCTTGTAACACGATAGATCATAAGAGTAACCTTGGCAGACCACATATTTGGCATGTGGATGCCCCCATATTGCATTCAATAATTCAATTGCATTTGGTGGCGGCCAAAGGTCATTTGAGATCAAAAGATGTCAAACTGTGGAAAACTGGTATGTAACTGTGGGAGATCATATACGCAGCAGCTGGACGACCCCTGTTGAGTCACCAGAGGTCAAATTGTAAAAACGTTGTAAAACATGATATTTCAAGAACGATAATTTTGAGGGATAACCTTAGTGTGAAAAAGCATTTTCTTTCGGCAAGGAATCACTAAGCCTTTGAGCTTTTTGGTTACTATTACTTTTGTAGATATATTACGCTTCTCTAAACACATTTGTCCTCTGCGAACCTTTGGTTACTCACATCTTCGACAACACAGGACAAGAAGTGATAAGCGTTGTCCGGCAATTTCAATATTGCGCCAACTCTGGATGTTGTGACCTGTTCCAACTTTGCGCTGAAAACTGCTGGTGTGACGACTGCTGCAAGCATTTTGCCCTCGATGTTACCGTGGAAGCGCCCCCTGGTCAACGTATTGGACATGTTCGACAAAGGTATCGTACACACTGTAAAAAGACATTGGTTTAAGTGGAGCAGTGTACTGGTCAAAGATTAGCGATCATGTCCTGGTTACAAAATAACTAAGAAATCGGGTGAAAAAGCAATTACCTGCTTTAATAATGATTGATTACATTCTGGTTAATAAGAAACATGTCCGAGATAAAATTTAAACAGACTTTCTTGATCTCTACGACCAGGAAATGGTTCACTAATCACCACGCTCCTAGTTAAATTTAACCAAAATGCGTTTGAATGATATACGGGCACTATGCTATGTTTTTCCTGAAAATGAACTATAAAAGAAAAATTTCATACTAGAATAACAAAAATTTGAGGAACATGAAATTGGATTGTCAATACTTATAACAGAGAACGATCTTAGCTTTGCTAGAATGATGCAAGAAGTAACACTGGTAACTTTCAAGAAACAGTAGGATTCTTAGGAACCTGCCATAACTGCGTCATTATTAGAAGAAACATTTTATAATTCACAAAGACGCCATTGAATGGACTGAGTCGTATTCACTCTAAAAAAGGTCTGGTCAAATTTGAACCGAATCTGATCAGAGGGGCACCGAACAGAAATCTGATCAATTCTTTGACTAGATTTGGTTCAAAAATGATCAAAATTGGTTCATTTTTAAACCGGATCTAGTGAAATTTTGACCAGATTCCTGTTCAGTGCCCCTCTGATCCGACCTTCATAAAGACAGGTTTATATGTTCAAATTTCCACGCGCTATAAGAACCATAATCATCCTTTGCTCTT
>JAIZAY010002250.1:0-10584 GCA_029531755.1 Holothuria leucospilota | reverse complement strand
GCCACCCTTTCATAAGATACCCCAACATCAAAAACCATATAAATAAATTTCTTATTAATTTTCGTACTCAATAATTTATTTCCAAAAATTTTTTTATAGGGGATACTGAAATTCGCCCTGTCAATTCCGGTAAACATTTAAAATTTTTAAAATATTGTAAAAAATTTTTTCATTTTTGTTTTTTGGGGGCAAGTTTTTTGACAAAAAACCAAAAAATAGATTGGCACAAAAGTTCACCAAATAAAATATATAATAAAGGTGTTTTTTTTGAATAGGGGAAAACCGGTTTCCTAAAAGAGTTCGCACCTTTTTAATGGCTGGTTTAAAAGGAAACCCCCCCAGAGGGTTTACTTTTTTTTAAATATTTGTTTTTATCCTTTAATACTTGTCGTTTTTCCATGATGCTGTTTTTTTTTTGATTTTTCTTGTTTTTAAAATTTTTTTTAAAAAAGATCAACGAAGGAACATTCAAAGCCCCAAAAAGGAAATTTTTGGGGGGGTCACTTTGAAAAGGGAAAATTTTTTCCCCGGGACCCCAAAAAAAAACCATTTTTAAAAATTTTGGGGGAAATTAGCATTCTCACGTATTTATTTATTTAAAAATTCCCCAATTAAGGGAAAAATTTTTTCCCAATTTTTTAAAAAAAAATTTTTCCCCCGGGGTTTTTGAGATTTAAAAATATCAAACTTTTTCCCGATTAACCTGTTCATTAAATACTGGTTTCACCTTTTAAAAAGTTACTGAACCCAGCAAACCAATTCCCGGAAAAGTGACTTTCACTTTTTTCGCCCGTTTTTCGGACCAAACGTCCATAGACCGTAAACAAAAAAAGTTAATTTGATAGGGGTTCGCAAAAAGGGAAAGTAGTCAAGTTACTTTTGACTAAACAGGGACTGAAGGATGGCATCTCTGAAAACTCCTTTGGGGTTCCGAGCAAGGTTCATTGGTTTTTTTTTGGCACTTGTAGACAAGGTGGAATCACCCCCAAAAGGGGAAACCCGGGTTGGGGTTAGAACCGAACAAAAAAAGGCCACTTATTAATTATAAATTTATTTTTTTAAGGGGAGGAGGGGGGCGGCAAGATTCCAGATTAATTGGGGTGGGCTTCCCATTCAAAAAAAAAGCCTTAAAAGGGAAATCAGTTTATTTTTTTGGGGTTTAATTTAAAATGCTAAAGGGTTCGTTTTCGTTAAATTTTGGGGAAATTCCCCTTGTGGTGGGAAAGGAAAAAAAAAAACCAGGCCCTTACCCCCTGTTTGGCCGTCCTTGACTTCCATGAATTTATATGGGGTTTTTGTTAAGTTTTTTTTTTTGGGTTACAGGGCTGAAGGCCAGCCGGGGGTTAGGAGGAGTACAAGACGAGAGCCTGCCCTTGAGATTTTCAAACTCTGAAGGGGACTGAGGGAAGCTGACCTACTTGCAAAAAAAAAATGCCTGAAAAACTGAGAATGTCCATTGTCCTAATGATGATTTGTAAGATTAAACTGGGAAAATTGCATAAAAGGGCTCACGTTCTTCTCGAATTTTCCTGAGAACTCCTCTCTGACACCAGTCCATATATAGATGCGCTCTGTGGGGTTTGACTAGTCCGTGCAAGAATGAGCCTCTCCCTGTGAAACGATTCGATCCGTCTAACCTTGCCCGGTAGCGAATGTTTGCATTGCTGCCGTATCTGTCACATGATACATAGAAACCACACCTGAGACCCTGATATACGAAAACATCTTTAGTAGGCCTTCTCTTTCTTTTCTTAGGGTGTCTTATCATGTGTTTTATGGGAATACCCTTCCTGAGATTTCCCCTTTAGCCCTACGTTTTTAACTATAGCATTGCTATTGTATGAAACTACAAAAATAAAAATACATTGATGATGAAGAAGGGTAGGCCAACCACATAAAATCGTATTTGTTGGTGAGGTCCTATCCACGGAAGCAAAAAGTAGTAGTGTTGAGACTCAAAAGGGCTTAACTAGGCTATTAATTATTAATGTAATACTTTAACTCAGTAGCGATTAACGAAAGCGTGACACAGACGTCGATCGGTGGTCATTGCATTATTAGAGAAACCTTTTTGGAATTGGACACCAAAAAGGGCCCCACGGAAGTGTGGATGGGCTTCCCTGAAGAGGCCTTCAATGGGGTCCAGGGGCAAAGTCCACGCGGGGGCCAGGGAAGCCCCAAGGGGCTCACGGGTTATTTACGAAATTGTGTCCGCAAGACTGAAGCAACGTTAGTAAAAAATAGTAAAAATATGACTGCGGTATCTCCCGATTAGTGCTAAAAACCTTGAAACTGCAGGCCCAAAGAATGACAAATAAAACCCTTAAACTATTTGTATTTCAACGAGTTTTAACTACTGAAGTTCCCCTTTGGAATGTCTGCATGGGGAATTGTCTTATGGGTGGGAGGAAAAAAGTTGTATGGTGTAGCAAGGAGCTTTGAAAGACATCTCACCACCGACAAGCTGTCACATGTAGTAATAATGAAAAGAATCGAAATTTACCACAGCGAAGTATTG
Source organism: Holothuria leucospilota (assembly GCA_029531755.1). Lineage (NCBI taxonomy): Eukaryota > Metazoa > Echinodermata > Holothuroidea > Aspidochirotida > Holothuriidae > Holothuria > Holothuria leucospilota. The sequence continues at coordinate 8,066 of JAIZAY010002250.1, read as the reverse complement.
CTTTTGTTGGAGGACATTTCGACGTTTTACAGCATAGGTGCATTGCAGACAGACAGTTATCTATATATGTATACAGCTTTATCTGCAATTGTCACTTCTGTCAGTGTATTATGCCTAGGGATTGCAAGAGAAAAAAAATTTCATTCGAGGATAAAATGGCGGAGATAATTTTAAGCTATAGGGCCCCTGATCGCTTACAGTTTTAGCTTGCACTGATGGGAATATGGGGACCCTCGTCAGGGAAAATGTTCTGAAAATTAGACATGCTAGGTGCGATTTCTTTCAGCATTGAAAATAATTTACCAAACTTGTGTATGTGCACATGTCTTATGTAAATATGGTGTTCACTTTATATTTTTAAACTGAAAAAAACGACCTTCAAGAACAAATCAAAGGCACGTTGATGACGTTAACAACTTCCTGGTTCCCTGGAGAGGGGGTTAATCCATGATTGAAGTGAAGATTACTTTTTTGAAAACAGTCGAAACTCCATTACCCGCACAACAGTGTTGTCCAGTGAAGTTTAAACTCTGTTCTGGTTGTCCTTCATCTGTCGTTTTTGGAAATAGGGAATAGAATTGTAAAATCACTGTTCTACTCACTATACCTACAACCTAAAATTGACTCTCTTATTTCCTGCCCCAGCTTACTCGCAGAAAAAACCATGGTGACAGGGGGCGTCCAATCCGTATTGAAATGTGGAGGGCATACAATGACTTAGCAGAAAACCTAAGCCCTTTAATTTTGAAGAGGGGGTGTCTTCTTATAGGCCCTCTTCCCTGTTCCCCTCTTATGACTGACGGTGTTCTATTCTAAATAAAATTAGGATTCCCAAAGTAAACATTGACTAATCACAGATGATCTGCCATTCGAAACCACACGGAGGTCCACGGCGGGATTACTTCAAGATGTTATTGTCATCATGTCCCAAAATTAGCTGTGAAACAGAGCTCCGCAGCGTGCATCAATGTCGGAGATCTATGGACCCAAACAGTGAAATAAGGGCCATTGACCGTGCATTCCAGAAGGGGAAGGGGTGGTACAGCTTTCGAAAGAGTCGTGAAAGGTAGTCTATTTCCCACCCAGGGCCGCCAGTATGCTATAGGGACATATGTTTTGGGTGTGAAGGGTCCCAAAATTCCTGACTGGGTGGGATGTTTTTTTCCAACTGAGTGGCAGTGCAGCGTAGATTGCATTTGTTTTTCCGCGCTACTTCGTTTGTATATAGCGATGGGGATTCTTTCTTTGTCGCTTTAATTAAGGCGGCCGTTCCTGGGGGAGTGTCTAAGGTGAGGGGGATTTCCCCTCCCCTTTTGAATTTTTTTTTATTAATTTAAGGTTGCTTAAATGCAAAAAAAAGGGGTTTGGGCTAAACTGTTTTGACATATTTTGGAGCTGATTCTATATGCTGGAAAAATGTCCTAATTTAGTGAATTTAGCATTGGTGGATCGTTCCTTTGTAACTACATAAAGGTGCTCGTGCTGGGGAGGGGTCGACACCCCCCCCTTTGAGAAATTTTGTCAATTTAAAGGTGTCTTAGATGCAAAAAATGGTGTCTATCTTTGAGCTGATCATACTGCTGAAAAATGTCCAATATTTAGTGGATCAGCAGTGGGGATCCTTTCCTTTGTCACTACAAAAAATGCCGTCCTGGGGAGTGGTCCCCTCTCCGTCTTTGAGAAATTTTTATCAATTTAGGTTGCTTAAATGCAAAATGGTGCTATCTTTAAGTCAATTTTTGAACTGATCATATATGGCCGGAAGAGGTCCATAATTTAGTGAATTCTAAGTTTTAGTTAGATGAAAAAGGAGTTGTCTAAAGGCCTGTATACACGAGCAACATTTTTAAAACATTCTCAAAACACTTCACTTGCAACAAACCCAAAACACGCTTGTTTTCGGTTTGTTGCACGGTGTAGACAGGGTAGCAACCATTTTTAAAACATTTTGAAAATGTTTTGAAAAGAATTGACAGGGCATTTCTTCTGCAACATTTTCAAAACATGTTGTATACCCTGTCTACACTGTGCAACAGTGGCGTAGCCAGAGGGGGCAGAGTATCCCCCACAGAAATTTTGGGGACGCAGTGGGCGATGTTGAAAAAATGAAGGAAAGCAAAAAAAAAAAAAAAAAAAAAAACGAAAACAAAATGACGAGAGGGAGGGATGGGAAGTTGACCGAGTGGGCGGGGGAGGGATCTAGGTCTCGGGGATGAGCAATGACTGTGGGATCCGCAGCAGAACGGACGGCATATTTATTTTATGCAGGACGCATCGGCCCCCGAAAAGTCAAACAAAACCTTTGATATCAATGATGTATCTCGTCTGGAAACAGTGTTCCGGATTTTTTCTCCTTTTTTCAACTGATCATGCCTTGGGGACTGAACCCTAGCCCTTTTTTCGAACCCTAATCCTGATTTTGAAACAAAATAATTAAATCCCGAAAACGTTTTGGTTGTCAATGCCATTTTCACTCGAAGGGCGGGCCGCCCTTCCAGGGGTGGCGCCAGGTGGGGACAGGGAGCAGGTGGGCCATGCCCCCCCGTCTGGGGAAATTTTTACTACAGTTTTGTCGGGGAAGTCTTAGTCGTTACGATAAAGCATGCCAGTTCCTGAAGGCGACCAGTCGCCCCACCGGATTACCTGTTTTTTGCCTCTCAAGAGGAACAACTTCCCTATAAAGAACCCAAAAATTTTCGGCGCGCTACCCGTCGCTCGCTGGTGGGGCTCAAAATCATCCATTTTTCTTCAATATTTTCCACACCATTTCCAACCATACGACTAGATAGCACAAGTTCCTGTGTACACCTTACCAAATAAACATGTAGCGGAGGTACACATAGCTTATGTACGAGGTCTGTTAAACTTTCCATCCCATATCGCAAGGCCTAGTTGCTGTGCTCTAATGTGTGTCATGCTGGCACGTGTCAGTTTGTGAGCGAGTCAGGGTGGTTTCGATACAATGTATCGTTTCCCCGATACGATCTTCACCCCTACGGGTTTTTCTTTCTTTCTTTTTGTTCTTAATGAATCACTTATGTTTTTTTGTGGAGCCTACCAAAATTTTTTCGCGCCCTTCTTGAGCCTTTGCAGTTTCAACGATTCAGATTCAAAAAGACACGATAATCAGTGCTGCAACTTGGGCTCTTGAAGTGTTTAAGTGAATAGTACTATGCAAAATATGCCCTGCCCAATGACATGGCGGATAGTTAGGCTCCTTCCAAATCCCTATTCTCACCTGTGACCATCCCCTTCCTACTAGTGGTGGTTGTCGGAACTTTGGGTCGCTGGCATGGCCCGGCCCCCGTTCGGGAAAATTCTGTCTTGTGGCCAGCCATGATTGGTTTACTTATTTTGGCTTTCAAAAAGGATCATTTTCTGAGATAAAACCCACCATTGTTTGGGTGCACGTTTTGCTCCATGCTTCCTCGGTTCCGTTACGCTATTAGCTAAATATAGTTACAATGTCTCTCATTTCGTTAAAAACTTGGTTAATGACTGTTCTCTTATGTCTGCCGTGTGAGGTACGACTAGTGACCCCGAGGAGGAAAGTAAATATGTAACGGTTGTTAAAGATCATGAGCTGATAGGGCCTACCATGCCCGAACAATTGACACTTTATAAGTTTTTTAATAAGTACAGACTCTCTGTAGTGTAGGCTGACCCAAAAACGTTCGCGCGCGTTGCGCGCGTTGCCCTTTCTGTTTAGATTACGGATAAAAACGGTAAATCTCTGTTCCTCTAGTATAGCCAATATATCCAATGGCAATGGTTATAGCACACAGTTTTCTTCAAATCCCCCACAACACCAACCCCTACTCGACGGGCATCCGGGGTTTCTGGTCCCTGGCCTCCCCGTTGGGGAATCTGGCCCCCTTCGAGCAAATCCTGGCGCCACCCCGGCCTGAGCCACTCTAAAAACCCCTGTGGAGAACACTGGGATCTAGTATAAAAAGAAGCACCATTTTGCATCTAAGCCCTTAGAGACAACAAAAAGTTTCAGAAGGGGAGGGGATACCCCTTCCCCGGGGCTGCGGTCAAAGTGGGGACGATGAGTCGACTTTGCCCCCCACACCAAAAACCTGGCTACGCCCCTGCTGTGCAACAAACCGAAAATAAGCATGTTTTTGGATTTGTGCCAGTGGATATTTTGGAAGTTTTTTTGGGAATGTTTTGCAAATGTTGCTTGTGTATACAAGACTTAAGAGAAGAATACGTTGTCAACAAACCTCCTGAAGCTCCCCTTTTGGCTACTTTACTTTCTTCTATTCGGGAAAACTTTTCACCCAAAACTACTTGCGTGGAGTTAACAGAAACTTTCTTGAACTATTACGAAAATTTTCCTTTCCTTCATTGTGCAATATAAAAGGGTATCTAAGGCTGGCAGATACCTGCCAAGGCCTCATGGAAGCTCTGAATCAATTGTATAAAATGGGGGCAATGACATAAAGCTTATTTCCTGACATCCAAATGAAAATTTATGGTATGACGCCAAGCACTTTACATTTATCGTATTTTTACTGATTTTGAACGAAAATCTAGACGAAAAGCTTCCAGCAATGGGGAATGGGCAGAAGGTAGAGAATAGGTGCAGTTAGACGATATTAGAACTCATTGATAGGTATAGCAAAAGAGATGAAGGTCTAACAAGCGCATTTCAGAATGCCTTTTCGTCGTAAGTGTATTAACAATCAACATCTATATATACCGATAATGGCTGCGCGCAGAGCGCTGGGTACTTTTTTTTTTGAAAAATGTATAACGACAAATACGTACTTTCAACCTTCCACATCATGCTGTAAATTAGATTTAATATACTGATGCGAGGCACCTAAAGATGTTTGGAGATGTATCTCTGTTTTTCGGAAAGTGTTGTGATCAGAATAGTTTCACATATAGTTACCTTCGTTATGGTAATGAGATGGAGCGCAAACCGTAACGCATGATCACAAAGCGCGCCGAAATCTTTCTTTAAATAAGACTGCAAAGGACAGTTTTGATTCAATTTGACGTGAGGAAAATAACGTTTGGCTTTATTCTCACTTAATCTAGTTGAAAAATACATACAATGTTGGAAGGAGCTCAGTCGGAAAATGTGCTAGATTGAGATATCAGAAATTCCAAGTGGAATTTCAGCTTTTCCGACTATCGTCGTTCTGACGAACTTGGGGGAGGGGGAGGAATCCCCCAAACCCCCGGTCGCCACAGCCCTGTTCCCACCCTTTGTCGCAGTAACAACGCTATTGTATGGACAGACATCAAACATTTTATTTTTGTTTTCGCTTGACTTGGTCCCTTTCCCCTGTGTTACGTCGCTACACTGTTAAAAATTTCTGTTAATTCAGGGGCATAGCCTTTTTGTGGTGTTGGGAGGCAAAGTCGACTCATCGTCCCCATTCTTGACCGCCGTCATGGGGAGAGGTTTAAGGGGAGGGGTGTCCCCCTCCTCGTTTTGATTTTCTTTTGCCGGGGCTTAGATGAAAAATGGTGCTATATTTTGCTAGAGTTAGAGTCAGATGAGGTTTTACGGCTCAGTTTCTAACCAACTGGTTTAGCTTAGACCAGCCACTGCCTTTTTCCAGTTGTGGCTCACTGGCTTGTTTTCCCTACTCAATTGCTCATGCTGGGCACCAAACACAATGGCAGTAGGTTCCATTTTTAAAGTCTTTGCTAGATCCCAGTGTGGGTTTTAGAGGGGCGACCCGCCCTCCGAGTGAAAAGGCCGCCAATCAAAAGTAGTTGCCGCCCTCCAAAAATATCAAGCTTCCATTTTCAAGTCCATTGCTTCATATACACAAGTCGTATAGTATGGAGTACAGAGACCCCAAGTTCCGACAGCCCCTATGTCGAGGGGATGGTGAGAAAGGGATATGAAGATGCCTAAATATCCCGTGTCATTGCAGGATATATTTTGCTCAATATCACTTAATGTTTCGAAAGCCGAGTTCCGCAATGATAGTATTCTTTCGAGTCTGAATTCTGAAATTGCAAAGCGCGCGAAAATTTTTGGTAGGCTTACACAAAAAGACATATGTAATCATTAAAAACAAAAAAAAAACAAAAAACAGAAAATGTAGGGGTTGTAGACCGTATCGGGGATAACATGAATTATGTCAAACCACCTGGACTACTCGATGAAATAACCAAACTTTGCTCCGTGAGGCGCTCACCAATATACTGCAAGACACAAATAAGGTAACAGCAATTAGGCTTTGTGGTATGGGATTAGATATACGACCTCTACATAACCTGTGTACTGCACCTACCTGTTACTTGGTAAGGTTGACAGGACTAACGCTAACTAGCCATGTGGAATGAAATTTTTGAAGAAACTGGAGTGACTCTTTAGCGCGCGTAGCGCGACGAAAATTTTGGGTTCTAATTAGAGAAATTATTCTCTTGAGAGCAAAAACAGGTGCCGTCGGGCACTTTTCATGAGACTGAACCTCTCATATATGATGATATGAATGCAGAATGCTGAGACACGTAGGACCTAATCAAACAGAGCCACGACACTACGCTTTTACGAAATGTGTGTGTGTGTGTGGGGGGGGGGATTTCATATTGTGTCCCCCACCCATCGAAATGTGGGGGGGACGTGTCCCCCTGTCCCCCTGGATTGATGCCCATGCATGGTGACGACAGTCAGTCGACAGTCAGTAGTGTTAAAACTTATGCCAACGAATGACAAATAATACTGTAGTCAGAAATTTTTAATGAACTTAATTTGTTTTGAATCGATGAACAGACTACCAACCATGATTATCTGACATACAGTGATGCATTCTTTGACAAGTCGCCTACCAATCTCGTAACCCCACTATTTGACGAAAAAGACATAACTTTTAGTGAATTTAAGATACAAGTGGCACTAGTTTATTGATGTTGTTTCGGTGTTACTACGAAAGCCGGAATTAGTACATGCAAACGCGTGAGTGCACACCCCGTAAGGTCCGTACAAGTGGTGCTCAAAAGGAATTAAAAGTCTCATGGTAAGCTTCGCTGTCGACAGGCAGCTGAATGAAGTAGGTTTGAACAGGGAGCTGCCATCCCTAATGGCAGCTCCCTGGTTTGAATCCTACAAGTAAGGCTTAATCTTTTGAGCCTACTTCTTTCATGTACACTGATATAATAATCGAACACTTCTTTGCTTTTCGATTGTATTATCGGTACTCTCTCAATGTAGCAACAGTCTTGGTTATCACGAAGATAACAGTTACAGACAAACATACAGGTAATGTCACTGTTTTCCACCCGGGTTTAGAAGCTATTTACGACTTCTGCTAGGTTTCGATAACTATTTTATTAGGTCGAACCACTCTTTGAATGGCAAAGCACGGTTCAATAATCGGAAGAGTTGTCGATGAATAATGGCATTTAACTTGCTCAAACTGACCTCAGGAGAAAATTCTCATTGTTCAATGAGATTGATTGGGGAAATTGAGACATTTTCTCATTAATTCGCATTTAATGCTCTTAGACTGAATGGGAAATAAATGAGACTGAATGAGAAATTGTCTCAACTTCCCCAATCAATGTCATTGAACAATGAGAATTTTCTCCTGAGCCTACTGTCAGGAAAGTACAATGTATTCTTGCCGTTCCCTTACATACGTAGGCCTCGCTACACGCATTCCGAACCGAATAGGTTGGGCCTTTATTCCGTACGACTTTGAATGCTTCCATTCGATTCGATCTATTTATTCAGCACAAATATGAAATGTATGAACAGGACACTTAAGAACAATATAAACAAAAGAAAAACATGCACAATAAAACGGATGAACGAATGGAACTGACGAAGCTATGAAAGGATAAAGTACAAATATTTATCAATGACAATACAAGCGTAGCACTGCAGTGGGCGGACTTTCCTTTCAAATTCCGAGTCCAGTTCAAAACGGAATGTCCGGAACTGACTTCGAGTCAGGAATCCGGTGTTACAGCACTGGCTAGACTTCGAAGAAAATAATGCAGCCTCTGCCTACTTGCCGATGATATCCGCGGCATTTGATTCTAGGATGATCATTTAGTGTTCCTAAATTTGATATTTTTTGTCGTTTCAT
>JAIZAY010002246.1:0-10624 GCA_029531755.1 Holothuria leucospilota | reverse complement strand
TTAATTTTTTTAATATTTTAAAAAAAAATTTTAAAGTTTTTATTTTTAAAAAATAAGGGAAAAGATAATATTTTTTTAAAAAATGGTTTCCAAAAAGGGTTAAAATTTTTTTTATCCATAAAAATATAAAGTAAAACTAATTTGAAAATTTTTAATTTTAAAAATAAAATAAAAATTTCCGAAAATTTTGGAAATATTTTTTTTTTAAATTTAAAATTTTATTTTAAAAAAAATTTTTATTTTTTTTTTTAAAATTTTTTAAAAATTGAAAATTTTTAAAATAAAATTAAAATTAAAAAATTAACATTTTTAAATAAATTTTAAAATACCCTTTTTAGGAATTTTAAAAAATTTTAAAAAATTTTTTGGAAAAAAAATTTTAAAATTTAATTTTTTTAAAATTTTAAAAATTTACGCCGAAAAATAATTATTTTAAATTTTATTATTAAAAATTTAATTTATTTTTAAAATTTGGAATTTTGGAAAATTATTTTTTTAAGTAATTGTTTTTTTAAATTTAATTTTTTACAAAATCGGGGGGGTTGAAAAAATAAAAAGGGTTTAAAAAAAATTTAAATTTGAAAATTTAAAAATTTTTTATTTTAAATTTTAAAATTAAGAAAAAAAATTTATTTTAAAAAAAAAATTTGTAAATTGAAATATTTGATTTTTTAATTAATTCAAAATTTTTGGGGAGAAAAATTTTAAATTTTAAAATTTTAATAAAAAATAAGTTTTAAAAAAAAAAATTTAAATAAATTTTTTAATTTTATTAAAGGGGTTTTTTTAAAGTTTAAATTTTTAAAAAAAATTTTTATTTTAAAAAAGGGAATTTATATTTAAAAAAATTTTAATTTTAAAAAAATTTTTAAAAATTTGGTTTTTAATTAAAATTTTCGGTGAAAAAAAATTTTTAAATTTAGAAGTTTTTAAAAATGTTTTTATTTTTTTGTTATTTTTTAAAAAAAATTATAAAAAATTTTTAAATTTTTTTATATTTTTTAAAAAAATTTTATGAAATTAAAATATTTTTTTATAAAAAATTTTTCTTTTAAAAAAAAAAGGGTATTTTTTTTTTTTTTTAATAAAATTAAGTTTTTAAAGGTTTAATTTTAAAATTTTCTTTAATTTAAAGGGGAAAAATTAAAAAAATTTAAAAAAAAGGTTTTTTTGAAAATTTTTTTAATTGGGGAATAATATAAAAAAAATTAAAATTTTAAAATAGTAATTTTAAAAGGGGGGAAAAAATTTTTTGTTTTTTTTTTGTTTATTAAATTTAAAAATTTTTTAAAAAAAAATTTTTAATTTTTAAATTGGAATTTAAATTTTTCTTAGAAATTTGATGTAAGGATTTTTTTAAATTTTTAAAAAAAAAATTTTGTAAAAATTTAAAATTTTATTTTTTGTTTTTTAAAACATGGGGAATTTAAATTTTTTTAATAGAATTTTTATTAATATATATTTTAAAAATTAAGTTTTTATTATAAAAAAAATCTTTTTTTTAAATTTTAAAAAAAAATTTTTTAAAAATAAAAAGGTTTTTTTTTTGGGAAATTTGCATTTTTTTTATTTAAAAATTTTTAAAAATTTAAAATTTTAAAATTTCATATTTTTAAAATTAAAAATTTAAAAAAGGGGTTTAAATTTTAAAATTTTTTTATGGTTTTATTTTAAAATTTTTTTAAATTTAAAAATTTTTTTTTGTAAAAAATAATTTTTAAATTTAATTTGATATTTTTTTTTTGGGGGTTTGTTTCAAAGGGGTTTAAAAAAATTTGATATATTGAAAAATTTTAAATATTTTTTAAAATTTTTTGGAAGGGGGAAAAAAATTTTAAGGGGAAAAAGGGAAAATTTTTAAATTTTTAAGGGATTTTAAGGTTAAAAATTTTATTAAATTATTTGAAAAAATTTTTATTATTTTAACATTTTCAATTTTGAAAAAAATTTTAAATTTAATTTAATTCTAAAAATTTTTAAAATTTTTTAAAAAAAAGTAATAGTTTTTATTAAAATAATTCCATTTTTTTTATAAAAAAAAATTTTAAAAATTTTTTTTCCCCCCCCCCCTAAAAATTTTTAAAAAATTTAAAAAAAATTTTTTAAAGAAAATTTAAAATTTTTGGAATAAGTTTTAAAAATTTTTTTTTAAAAAAATTAAAAATAAAAAAAAATCAAAATTTTGGGATGGAAATTTAAAAATGATTTTTTAAAAAAATTGAAATTTTAAAATTTAATTTTTTTTTTTTTTTTTAAAAAAATAAAAAAAATTTTTAATAAAAAAATTTTATAAAAAAAATTTTTTTTTAAAATTTAAAAACCCTTTTTAAAAATTTAAAAATTAAAATTTTCCTTTATTGGATTTGGCTGGATTTTTAAATGATTATTGGAAAAAAATTTTAAAAAATTTGAAAAAAAAAATTTTTTTAAATTTATTTTTTAAAATTTTAAAAAATTTTTTAAAATTTTGGAAAAATTTTTAAAATAATTTTTTTTTTAACTTTTTTTTTAAAAAAAAAAAAAAAAAAAAAAAAAAAAATTTAAAAAATTTTAAAAATTAAAAGGATTTTTTATTTTTGAAATTTTTAAAAAATTTTTTATTTAAAATTTAAAACAAAGTAAAAAAAATTTTTAAAAAACTTTTTACTTTTTTTTTGATTAAAAAAATAAATAAAAGAAAAAAATTAAATATTTTTTTAAAAAGATTAAAATGAATAAAATTTTAAATTTTAAAATATTAATTTTTTTTGAAATTTTAGAAAAAAATTTTAAAATTAAAATTTTTTTAAAAAAACTTTAAATTTTTTAAAAAAATTTTTTGGGAAAATTAAAAAAATATTTTAGGGGGGAAAAATTTTTTTGAAACAAAACCATGGGTATGAACCCCGTATAAAATTTTTGGGATAAAAACTTTAATTCGAGGTGGAATTTTTAAAAATAAAAAAAAAAATTGAAATTTTTTAAATATTTTTTAAAATGAAAATTAAAACTTTAATTTTTTTTTTTTTAAATAAAAAGATTTTTTAATTTTTATAAATTTTAAATATTAAAATTTTTTGGGGATAGAAAAAATGTTTTTTTTTTCCCTAAAAATATTATGTTTTTAAATATATTAAAAAAGAGAAAATTAAAGGAAAATAGGTAGAAAAAATTTAAAAAAAATAAAAAATTTTCCCCAAAATTTTGAAAAAAATTTTTAAATAGTTTATTAAAAAAATTAAATATTTATATTATAAAATTGAAAGTTATTAAATATGGGATGAATTATTTTTAAATGTATTTGGAATAAATTTAATAAATTTAAAATTTTTTTAAAAATAAATTTTTTTTTATGAAATAAGTATAAAAGATTGGATTAAAATAAAAAAATTTTTTTAAATTTTTTTAAAAAATTTATGTAAATAGAAAAAATATGAAAAATTTAAAATTTTTAAAGGGTTTTTTTTTAAAAAATTTATTTAATTTTAAATTTTTCATTATTATTTATAAAAAAAAATATTTTGAAATATTATTTTAATTTAATTTTAATGATTTTCCTTTTTTTAAAATTTATATTTTATAGAAAAAAAAATTTTGGATTATAAAAAAATTTCGATGTTTTAATATATTTAGGTAATTTTTATTTTATTATAATTTTGCAAAAATTTTTATGATAGTTTAAAAAAATAAAATTTTTTAAAAAATTAAATTTAAGGGGGGAAAATAATAATTAAATTGGTTTTTTTAATAAATTTAAAATTTTTAAATTATTTTTATAAATATTTTTTAATTAAATTTTGAAAAAAAATTAAAAGTTAAAATTTTTTGATAGACGGGGGTTTTTTAAAAAGGGGAAAAAATTTTTTATAAGAAAAGGAAAATTTTTTGTAAAAATTTTAAATAAAAATATTTAAAAAGGGTGATTTATACAAAAGAATTTTAATTTAAAAATTTTTAACTTAAATTTTTTAAAAAAAAAATTATTTTTTGTTTAATATAAAACTGATTAAAAATTTCCCCTTAAAAAATATTAATTTTAAATATAGTATTTTTGGTAGGCCCAATAGGTAATAAATTAAATACCCTCAAAAATAAATTTATTTAAAAAATAATTTTTTTGGAATTTAACAAAAATTTTTTAAAAGTTTAAAAATAATTTTTTATAAATATTTTTAAAAAAATTTAATGATTTTACAATTTAGGTTAAATAAATTTAAAATATAAATTTCGATTTAAAAATTTTTTAAAAATTTATTTTAAATAAAATTTTTATATTTAAAATTTTTAATTTTTTGGGGTTTAAATAAAGAGAAAATATTTTTACTTATATAAAACTTGTTTTATTTTTAAAATAGAAATTAAAAATAAAATTATAAAACGGGTATTTTTATTTATTTATGTATTTAAATTTTTTTTAAAAATTTTTAATTTTTAAATTTAACAAATTTTATTTTTTTGAAAAAATATAAATATACAAATTTTAAAAAGGATTTTAAATTTTAAAATTTGAATAATTTAGATTATTGTATTGAAATTTTGATGATTAATTTAAAGAAAATTAATTTTTTAATTTTTAATTGAAAATGTTTTTATACGAAAAATTTTTTTTGAATTTAAAATTTTACTTTTAAAAAATTAAATTTAGATTATTAGAATTTTAATTTTTTTTTAGGAAAAAGATTTTTTATTTAAAAAATTTTAAATTAAATGGATGATAAAAAAAAATGATAAAAAAAATAATTTTTAAAAAAAATCCCAAATTTAAATTATGATTAAATTAAATTTTTTTTGTTATTTAATTTTTAAAATTTTATAAAGGGGATAAAAATTTTTAAAAATTAATTTGGGTTAAAAAGAAATTTATAATTTTAAAAAATATTTTTTTTAAAATTATTTTTTTTAAATCAAATTTTTTTAAAAATATTTTTTTTATTTTTTGTTATTTTTGGGATATAAATTGCCCCATTTTTGTAAAAAATTATAAAAATACTTTTTAAAAATTTTTATGGAATTTTTAAAAATATATTAAAAAAATTTTAGGTAAAAAAATTTTTAAATTGAAAATGATTTTATTTTTTGAATTTAATTTTTATTATAAAATTTAATTAATTTAAATGGTTAATGATTGGTAAATTTTAAAAAAATGGGTAAAAAATTTACATTTTATATGAGAATTTGGTAAAAGTTTAATTTTAAAAAAATTGAACAATTTTTAAATTTGAAAATTTTTAAAAAAGAACCCTTTTTTTTAAGAGAATATTAAAGATAAATTTTATAAGGTTTTTTTTTAATTTTTTTAAATATTTAATTGAGAGAAATTTTTAAAAATTTATATAGTTTTAAGGGGAATTTATATAAAATTTTGAAAATAAAATTTTTAAATTAGGTAAAATTTTTAATTTTTTTAAATTTTTTTATTTAATTTATTAAATGGTAGTTTTTAAAATTTAATAATATCTATTTATTTTATAATTTTAAGTAAAATTTTTTTTAATTTTTTAAAAAATTTTAATATATTAATTTTAAATGTTTATATTTTATTATTTCCAATAATATTAAATCCGAAATTAAAAAAATATTTGAAAATAAGTTTTTAAATTTTTTAAAATAAAATTTTAAAAAAATATAAAATGAAATTAATATTTAAATTTTAAAAAGAGATTGGTTTTATAAAAAAATTATTTAAAATATAATTAATTAAATTATAAAATTTAAATATTAAAATTATTTTTTTAATTTTTTTATTGATCCCGTCGTTCCGATGAGAGAAAAAAACCTTTGGAAAATTCATTTTAAGTATAAGATTTCCCTTTTCTTGTCCTACTTAATTTCTCGATAGCTGTGTTAAGAAACAGATCTGGTGAATTTTTCTTGGAGATGTTTTTGAGAAAGAATATCAACAAAAAAAAAATAAAAAAGTTTTTGTTTGCATTTTTCGCAGTAATATTTTTCAATTTGTCCAAAAATATTCCATGTTTGCAATTAGGTGTATCCCTTCATTTCTATTTGAACCCATGTGGGCCTTTCCACGACAAATAAGGGTTTTGTATTTGTAGGCAGGACAGATAAGCCGAAGATGGTATGAAAAAAAGATAGAAGGCCCAAACTTTTGCGCCCCCGATTTTTTGATAAAATATATAGATATGACGAGTACAAAAAGGGGCAAACGGCCTCCATGCTCGCTTCCCGAGAGCAAAAAAGTTTGTGAGAAATTTACACAAAACTCCATCACAATGCAACAGACGCTCTTAAGATTTTTTTTTCACCGTTTCGGGCATTTGGTATCGTGTAAAAGGGTAGACGTTTTCGAACAAACTAATGAGGATCTACGGTTTGACAAGCTAATTTAAAGTTTTGTCGTGGATTAAACAGGGGGGGGCCCCCGGGGTTTTTTGAAAGGGGGGCAAACGTGGGGGGAGTAATCCCCGTCCTGCGAGAGTGGTCGACGGGGGAAGGGATCCCCCCCTTTTTGAGAAAATTTTTTAAATTTTAGGTTGCTTGATGCCAAATGGTGCTTTCATTTTTATATTTTTGTACTACCCCACCCCACAAAAGTATCCCTTAAAAACGTTTTTAGACGATTTTTTTTTTTGAGCTAAAAGCCATAGGGGGGCAAATCCCTGCCTGCCACCCCTGTGGCGCCGCTCTGGATAAAAGACAGACAAGCCTGTGTAGCGGTTTTCAGGTCTGGGCCTTTTTGAGATGGAACACTTTTTATTTAACAACAAAAGAGAAAGTAAATAGAACTGCGTAACGACTTCCCCCTTTTGCCTCAAAGGGTTTGATAAATTATATTGAACAGGTTATATTTGGGTAAATCGGGGAAATGGGCAAAATTATCTTCATAAAATTGTCAAAACAATTGGTGGGATGAAGGATGCTGTGGTTTAGGGGTGTGTTTAAATGGAAAGTATCACTGAAGAATTCAAAACCCCGAGCCAAAAAAAGAAGGCAAAATTTTCATTTGACAAATTAGAACACCCAACAATCGAAGCTGGGGTTCACTTTTTTAAAAAAGGGTCAACCCGCGGGCCCTTAGGAAAAAGCATGCTTTTTCGAGCGAAGAGCTTTGGCAATCCAAGTCTTTGGATGTTGGGCAACGAACAGAGCTCGGCCGAAAGGTTCGGAATATATAGAGATGACCCCTGTAGAAAAAACTGCCCCAAAAAAATGCTGGAGAAGTTTAATTTAATGCGAGGCCCATAAAGGGGGACCACATTCAGCTCTACTTTTATGGTTTCGGAAAAACTTCATGTAAGCATGCACACTTTTGGGATGGCTCTAAATCCCTCATATACGGCAAACCGAAGTAGTTTGACACTTAAATTTCCGGATATCAAGTTATATCCACGTTTAACCGACCCCAGGACGAATTGCCCCGGACCCCCAATGCGCTTTTTGGATGAGAAAAATGGACTCATATGGGAAACCCGTAGGGAAACCTTTGCATTGCTCAGCGGTGACCCAAAGAAATCTGGGGAATGCTCCCTGGACTGCTTGAAATAAAAAATGCTTCTGCAGGTTTACAATTTTAAATTTTCAAGAAATGGCTGTGGTATCGGTTTTAAATACGGATGGGGGGCTTACTTTCTTTTCATTTTTTTATTTAATTTTGCAAAATTTACTTCATTTGCTTTTAAATTTCTGAAATTCAAAAATTTAAATTTAGAAATATTAGTGGGTTGTACTGGATCCTTTCCAGACAGAAAGGGGTTTGGGGGAATGTGTGAAAGCCCCTAATTGTGGGTTGACACACATTAGTAAAAAATTTAATACCATATTTTGAAAAACATTAGCGTTGTTTGTTGCAACGGGGGTAAGGAAACAACTTTGGTTAGAGTTTACTTTCTTTAAAATTTGTTTTTTTTTCAGACTTTTGAAAAAAAACGATTTTCTGGCCTTAGCAATCTTTGGAAAATACGTATGCAGTCGTATGAGCTAATAGGGGGGTATAGATTACAATTACATCTTAATCAACCTGAAAGAATTTCCTGTGGTGCGAAATTTGCATAAGACCTTGATATGATCTTGCATTTGGTATGTTTTGGGTTTCCATTTATTTACTTTTTTTTAACAACAGTTATGGGTTTTCGGCCTTTAAAATTGACTGCGCATAGAGCCGCTGTCTGAACCATTTAATTTTTTTATGTTCTGGGTCGGGTTTTTAAGTTTTTTTTAAAAAGCTTACCTAAGGTTATCCCAAATGTTTTGTTTTTCTTACAAAAAGACACAAGTAAGATCTAAGGGCATCTGCAGTTTTGGAGCGAAAAACAGCTTGGCTATGAAGCATTTTAATCTTCAAAGTAACGAAATAAGTTCTTTTTAAAAATATTTTATTCTAAAAGTGATTTAAAACCACAGTTAGAGTTTCGGAGGTGAGGGAACAGAGTTTCTGGGGGTCGTCCCAGTTTGTTTCCGGAAGGTTTTAAATCGAAAAAAGATTTCAGCAAAACCGTTTGGGATTTTGTTCATTTGAAGACAGTTTAAAGGTAATCCGAAAACAGTTTTAAGTATAGAATGTTACTTTTTCACATGCCGCATATGAAGTTATGTTAATATATAAAAAAGAAGTCCAGTGATGAAAATGCACTGAGTGGAATATGCTACGACCCCAAGACTGAAGTAACGGTAATAATGATGGTTAACTCACATGTCCCTTACTTCGATTTTTTGCAAATAAACTGGGGGGGGGTACAACAGTAAATATTCTTCCCTAAATATCTGTAACCAAAAAAAAGCCCTTTTTGGGTCAAATAGATTTAAATTTAAAAAAATTTTGCATAATCTCAAGACAAAATGTAAACATTTTGGGTCAAATTTAAGTCCTGAACAGAAAGAACGCAAGTACCCTTTTAGTTTTTTAACCAAAATTTTTTCCCCTTTTGGGCACTAGAGTAGTCCCAAACCCTTTCCTGGGGGGCAAAAAATTCTTAGGTTTATCTCTCAATCATTGCAGTGTTGGCCAGGGAATTTATGGTGGAGAGGCGATAGGGGGGGGTGCTGAATGTTTACACAATGGGGACATTTTCTTTTATGTACATTTGGAAATAGCACATTTTTATTGGTTTAGAACTTTTTAGTTTTTCAATGGATATTTTCTTCTTAGCGCTGCGAAGTGCGCAAAATGTTGTTTTAAAAGCATAGACGATTCCACATGCAAAGTGATTTAAAGGCGTAGCCCCAAAATTTTTTTAGCAGGGGGGGGGGGGTCACGAAACCTTTCGGGGGGCCCCAATTTTTGCTTATAAAGAACTGTGCATTCCAAAAATTTTTTACGGGGGGCACCTGGGGTGGCACGTACGGCTTTGGCGTGGGGGGTACGTGCCCTCATGCCCCCATAGCTAGCCCCTGATTTTAAGTAGAAAAAGAGTGGGTATTCTTACAGGGAAAATTAGGAAATTGTTTTCCCGTTAAATGCGATTTTTGGGGATGTGGGGAAAACGTTTGTTTAAGAGAAAAATTTTTTTTTTCAAAAAAGTGCATTATTGGGAAGTGTGACCACTCTGCAGTTTAAAAAATTGTCTAGCTAGTGGACGATCATTTTGTCCGTCAAATTGGCCTAAACACAGTAGATCTTGAGATCTCCACCAGAGACGTTAGAAGTTAAAAAACTTTAAAATTTACTTTCCGGCATGAAACAAAAATTTAAATTTAAAAAAATACACACACTTTGTTGTGTGTAGGTTTTGGGGTTTGGGAAATACCTTAATTTAAATGAAAATGCTGACAAAAAGGGAGGCTGGAGTCAAGAAAAAACCCTGTGGAATCAACAAATGGAATTTAGAATGTAATCTGAGAGCAAAACAGATCAAACTGTGGTGAAGACTGACCCCTTTCTGAAGTTTAGAATATCTTGTGGAAAATGCAAGGGGAACACCCGAAGATGATACTCCTAACCCGAACAGAAGGCTACGTTTATGTAAGTTACAGTCAAGGGCAACCTATGACAGAAAACCCAAAGTTTCATTAAGGTGAGCTTTGTGTGCCGAAAAATTTTTGGGGGTTGTTTCAAACATATTTTGTAGTATCAAAGGAAGAGAAGAAGTGTTTTTCTTTTGTTGTGTTTTTTACAGCGGTCTACTGCCAGCCTAATGAACTGTCCAGAACATAAAAAATTTGGAATTCCAATTTTTTGAAGGGGTCACCTGGCGCAACTTTTGTGTTAGAAAAACGCACCCCCGTCCTAGCCCCAAAGGCTACGCCACTGGTCTTATATGGTTTACATAATCCACTTTTTTGACAAATGGCGTTGAAAACCTAATCCAGGCCTTGTAACACCTTTTTTTAAAGGCGCTCCCGAACATTGTTTTGTTCACGTCAGGTGCTAAATGCAACTTTACAGCTTTTGTAGTAAAGGGAATTGCTTACTTCATTCATTGTCATTAACCTTCAGCAAAATCATGAATACGGACGTGAGTCCTTACAGTTGTCAAATACAGTAGATGATGAAAAAGTGAATGGTTTTTAAAAAAACAATTGCAAAAGACGAACCTGATATCTTTGTCGCTTGTTATAAAAACATTGACTAGCTAAGTTCTGGGGCCAACAGTACGAGGAATCACTTTCAAAATTTTTTAACACAGTAAAAATCATATAATATGTGTAAACAATTTAAACGCTCTCACCTTTTGATTTAACAAAAAAT
>JAIZAY010002244.1:0-10634 GCA_029531755.1 Holothuria leucospilota | reverse complement strand
TCCAAAAGTTAAACCTATCATTGAGATGTAATTAGAGTTTTAGTGGCATGGCCTAACTTACACTTACCTGTAGCCTAATGTTAAGCCTTTGCAGTTCCGGTGTATCCCTTGGATACATGCTTTACACTATAGAACACAGCCAAGGCACTTGCCTTGGCCGTATGTTGTGATGCACAGCCCTGTTCAAGGTCTACTAGTACGCAGGGATGTAAGACTTCCGGCACTTGCCGGATTTCTGGCATTTTTGTTTTTCCTAAAAAAGCCTCCGTAACTCGGCGGCAGGAAAAAAATGTTGGTGTAGTCCTAAAAAATTTCCAGCAAAGGACTGTTAGCCTGCCGCAAGAAAAAGAAAGAACTGTTTGTACTGATTACTTCTGACTATGTCTAGAAATTCTAGTTCCAGAAAGCCTCTTCATTAACGCGATCATATTCAGAGCTGATTATACAGTATATATGACCGCCCTGTTGACATGGCTCCTCGCTAAACCGAAATCGAGTTCTCTGCCGCCTGCAACTTGAGCCAAATGCATTGTCGCAGACAAATTCAGAGCTTACGCGGGGAGCAACCATAGAGCAGGACATAATGTGTAATCGTAGCTGCTATGCACATGGGCGGAGCCGTTGGACTACGCCCTGAATGGAGACAGACCATGCTCAGTAGCGTTGTTGTATATTCTTTGGATAGGGGGTACTGTAATTGCTCATATATTGTTGAGAGGGTGTACTACAAAAACATCATGTTTCTGATCTTTTCCCATGCGATGTGTACACAGCAAAGCCTAGCGTTAAACAACCACATGCAAACTGCAGTGACCATACTGCATGTGGCATGCGTGCATCACTACGGAAGCTTTCGCATTTGTGTGAAGATTGTTTCCGCAACCTGTATGTACTGCATGCACAGCTTGTGGTTTATCTACGTACGCAGACCCTAAACAGACGGTGCACGTAAGCAGTGGCACGTAACAGCCTTGTGATATAGTAAAAGAGCGTAGCTTAACGTTGGCTAGGCAGAGGTCATTAGCCAATATGTATATGGTATGCACACATTGCAAATTAATTGTACGTAATGTAACGCAATATATTTGTGGATGCTCGTTGGGATTTACTGTTCCCGGCAATGGAAGACTTTGACATATTTACAAAGAAAAGGTGGAAGTTCAAAGAAATATGGATTTGAAACATTGTTGATGAGATGAAGAATAAATTCAAGTAGCAGTGGTTGGGAGTAAAGGACGGTGAGGGGTATTTTCTGTCGGCTACATAGTAGATACAGACGTAGCACTAGCAGGACAAGCTAACTTACAAAAAAACGTGTGTCAACTGGTTCCAAATCCTCAGGTTTTCTCACGTGTCTGCCATGGGTTTTCACAGGTTTTTGCAGGAAAACCTGTGTTTTCCCGTGAAAATGACACAGGTTTGCCAGTTGCCACACTTTGCCACAGGTTTACCACAGGTTTGACACACAAAATGCATGGCAATTAAAAATAGTATTGGCAAAGAATTCTGAGTCAAAACCTGTGACTTAAAATTGAAAGCAAGAAAAGGTGTGTAAACCTGTGTCAAACCTGTGTCCAGAGGGTTCCAAAAACACACGTTTGCCACCCAAGAACACGCGTGATTTCTTTTGTTTTTGTTAACAACGCTGCTGTAGCGGATTTAATCTATGGTGTGTATGTGGCTTGTTCATGGCAGCTTTATCGTGCAGTACAGGTACTCTGAACATAATAGTCATATACAGGAAAGTCTTCTGAGACCCCATCTACAGATGTATGATAAGCTGCAAACCCATGAGCTCCAGGGGCACTGCCCCTCGACCCTGGCAGGACCCTTAAGCGGGCCATGCACCCCAGCTGTGACACATGATTTTCCTGCAAAATCACCTTGGGCCACTTACATCCCTGAGTACGTCTCCTAAGCTAAGGGCCTGTGAAATATGCTGCTAGCTTGAATGGTGTTGAAACTTAACAGTGAGCCAATAAGTCATGTTGGACACCAGTTCATTGAAGTCAAAAAGCCAGTTGGTATGAACTAGGTTTTGGAAAGACACTGTATAGTGTAGACCTAACTGCATGAGCCTTATGTTAAGCCTGGGCTGTTTCTGTAATTTTGATGAAACATATGGGTATTTCCCATTACCCTCTCTAACCCTATCTGCCAGTGGCAACCTGGGGAAGTACCAGGCCACCTTATTGATTTGTTTGGTTAGTGGTTTCCTCCTCACAACTGGTGGGAAGAAGCTCCCATTCAGGCCCAGCACAGCTATTGAGTGTGTCATGCATGAGTGACCTTCAACGATACAAGTTCTCAGGAGTCAAGATGATTTTCATGCCTTCCAGGAAGTTGAGCTGCACAGTTTATTTGCTAAAAGGATTAGTTGTTGTTAGAGTTTTGCTCAATCCTGGCAAATGGACATTTCCTCTAATGAAATTCTGTTTCTCCAAAACTTGATAAAAATTAGCCCATTTGAGCCTTCTGAAATGATAAAAGTCTAGGAGCTTCTGCAGGTCCTGCTAGGGTATTGCTCTTAGACCCACCAGGGGCCCTAAGGCAGACTCCTTGATCCCACCCATAAGGTCTCGCGCTTTGCACTCTGCACTCATACTGAAGCCTTACGTACGTGTCAGTGTGGTAACTACCCACAAAGTTCAGTGATTTTTCTGCACCTCAGGCTCATCCCTGTAGTATGTGGATGGTCCATATTGAGTAAATGATGCTCATGTTTGGTGGAGATCAAAGGTCATTTAGGGTCGTTGGAGGTCAGAAGGTTAAAAACTTGTAAACACTGTATTTCATGCAGGAAAATTTCAAGGGATCTTATATTTCATGTGTAGGTAGTCCATGTTGAGTAGATAATTTGTGTTTTTGTGGAGGTCAAAGGTTATTTGAGGTTACCAGAAGTCAAAAGGTTAAAATCTTGTTAACATGATATTTCAAGAAGGAGAACTTTTATGATTCTCATACTAAAGCATATGGATGGCCCACATTGACCTAATGATCCTCATTTTTTGGTGGGTCAAAGGTCATTGGGGTTGCTATAGGTCAAAAGGGCTAACAGGTTAAAGCCTTGTTTACATGATATATCAAGCAGGGTAACTTAGATGAATCTCTTACTTGACATGTGAATGGCTCATATTGATTAATGATTCCTTTGCTATTGGTGGAGGCCTGAGGTCATTTGAGGTCACCAGAGGTCAGAAGGTTGAACCTTTGTAAACACTATATCTTGACTAAAGAAATATGTTGACATCATTTTACTTCACATGTATGTGGATGGCCCATATTGAGTGAAGGTCAGAAGTCATTTGAAGTCATTGGAGGTCAAAAGGGTATTAGTGTGTTTGATCTTAGCCATTGTACCAAAATTGTAAAGACAGTAATTCATGAAACACTGTCAGTTTGTTAACACAGTAGTAGACTTACATTTCATTGGCAATTAGGAATCACTAAGCCTTTTGGCTTTCTGGTTTTCATTTTACAATACAGATCCATGTTTCCTTTTGCGCATGTATAGCTGAAGTACAGTCTTTGTTGGACTCTCAGTCCTGGATGTTATTGCATACGGCAGTAGTGCTATGGCTGTATTATTTTACTGTAGTTCAGATCATGTCTCAGTGACGAGGCATACACTGTTTTGTTTATGATGACTCACTGGATCAGCATAAAGATGGTTTGTGTTATTCCAGCATGGACAACACTGGTATGGCAATGCCAATGTCAAGGTTATGGCTGTAGGTTACAAATGGGCAAATGGGTGAAGGGGGTGGGGTGGATTAGGGTGGAAGAAACTTTTGGGTCCTTATAGGGGTATAGCATTTGAGCTGCATATATTTTTATGTTTGGGCAAAATACAGTAACATGGAACTTGGGAGGCCTACAATTTCAGTGGGGGAAGAGGATGCATGTGTTGGCTATCATGAAATTTCCCTTGGAGCTTTCTGTACCACCGAACATGTTGATGAGTGTAGGAGACAATTGAGTATTTAAACTAGAAGAGGAGAGAGTACGATTTGATTTCAGGTGGGGAATCACAAGATTATTAGACCCAGAGGCTTGTAGATCAGTTTGGAATGATTAATTAGCTAATGTTAAAGCAATGAAATGTGCAAGTTATATCATGGGTACATTTAAAAATTGAGTCAATGAGAGCAGGGAGCTGTACTCCGGGTAGCTCCCTGATGGGAGTGACACAGGTGTGTCTGTAGAGGTTAATGATGGAGAGATAAAGCAAAGCAGTACTGTTCTTAGTTACCATGGAGAGAAATTTAGCCTGTGCATTTTTTAGAGGGTGTATGAGGTTACAGGACATTTTTGAGGAGGGGCTGAGCTGGTTTTGCCTCAGAAAACTTGAACTTGAATGAAAAATTTACATTACATTGCTTTGTAATTGAACCCGGAATGATGTGGTTGCTAAGCTGCTTTGCTCATACCTTTGCCTTTATCCCCTTGAATTTTTTAAGTCATTGTTGCAGGATGTAAATTTTATTTTGATCTCATATGGGCTTTCTGCAATGTTTGTGGAGCAATTAAGATCTCCATGCTAAAAGTTTACAGGGGCTATATACACTTTGCATGGGCTCCAAAGGAGCTCTTTTTGTCATGTCAGAGGAGGACAGCAAACATTTTAACAACTGGTATATCTCTGTGGCCTTCTTTAAAGTTTTTCCAGGGATAGTTTTAAATAATCGGAGGAAACTTGTTGCCTGCCACCCCCAGTTTGTTGCATTGTTGTGGGGCTGGGGTTTCCAAATAACTCTCCCTGGACAATTTCCACCTGCACAATTTTCTTGAGACAATTGCCACCCAGAAATTCTCATGGGACAATTTTCACCCTCACAATTTCAAATTTTTTGTTGGGGAATTATGTCAGAAGCTTGAGAACTGTCCGGGTGGCGATCGTCTGCGTGGGAATTGGTGGGGGAGGGGGGATTGTCCAGAAGAGACTTGTGCAGGGAAAGTTGTCTTGCAGGGACTTGTCCAGGGGAGTTGTCAGCTCATGGCTACATATACTGTAGTAGTTCTTCCATAGCTCCATGGTAAGCTAGGGTCTGCAATTGAAGTCAGAGCTGTCAAAAAATTTATGGCAAATTCAAAATTTGGGGCCATCGACCCCAAATTTACCACCCCAAACTCTTTGGGGTCATATCCAGTATGGACCAGTCACAGTATACTGTGAGTGAGAAAGCACTTGGAATTTACCCACCAGTGAATATGTAAAATACTGTATGAAAAATTGGTAATTAGTTCTGTGTGTACATAGCTGTAAATAAGACAGCATAGCAAAGATCATTTAAAAACAAATGCTGTAGCCAATTTCACCCAATTTATTTTAACACATCAACTGAAAGTTACATGTCCCCCTCTATGTCTTCTCAATACATGGCTGTAGTTCCAATTTTTCTCAGGGATGTAAGACTTCCGGATTAATCCGGAAAACCGGATTTTTTAATATTTGGCGACATTTTTGCCTCGGGATTTTACATATCACACTTTTAGCAAAGTGTTATTTTTCACAATGGGAACTTATGATCAAAGCCGAAGCCGTTTTTCATGTTTAGCTATCTGCAAAGCACTCACCATAGAAATAAAAGTCGTAGAAGTTCGGGATAACACCAGTGTTGGGTTTAGCGTGCAGTACTCGCTATGTAGAGCCGCCGAAGCATAGAGTGTACTAGCCTGTGGGTATAATTTATGCCCAGTACCATTTCGCCTGTACGTAAGGTAATAGGCGCAACACATAGAAATTTAATTTCTGTGGCGCAACACGATATATAGCACACTCTCCATATTATAACTCTTGTTGCTTCCTGCATTGGATTTTGCATTCTCCTATCTAGCTGTCTAGTTCGCTAACTTCTAACTGGTTTCTGCATGAAGGCCGTGCCGCAGGCCGCGTGCAATACGATACATGAACTACCTAGCCAAGCTACCGTACATACACATAGGCCTGGCCAAGCCGCACGACATTCATCACAACTAGCTTTGCGCCATACGATCGTTTCACTTTCTGTACATCTTACAGGTGGCTGCTTTATTCCGTAATGTTGTGAATTCAAGTGAGGTTTTACACCTTTTATCACAACTTATCACCGAAATTAACATTTTGGGAAATATTTGGTCTGTAGGATTGGAGCTAAAAGTAACGTTAATATTAGCCTAAATTTTATCTCCATTAGATGTAACATTATTACTTAGGCCTAGGCTAGGCTTTACACATAGGCCTACAGGCCTAACGTTAGGCCTATGCCTGTACTGTGTAATGTGGCGTAGCCTAGGCCTTATTTATCATAACTTACTCAAACTTAAATGTGTACTGGATCGTTTCCAATGGAAATCGCGCGAGAAGGGAATGTGAAAGAAATTGACAAGTCAGTAAGAGATAGGGCTTAGCCTAGGCCCTAAGTGGTTTTGTACTTGTACAGGACTTCACTTTGTTTGATCTTTTACAGTAATTATGTCACCTAAAATTTGATTTAAATGGTGTAAAAACTCCTAAATTGCTGGAGCTTCCAGGGGCTTTGCCCCCTGGACCCCCACCAGGGCTTTGCCCCTGGACCCCACCAGGGGCCCTTGAGCGGGCCCCTGGACCCCCGGCCGCAATGGCGCAGCGCTTCGCGCGCGCATGTGTGTGGGCCAACGCATAGTTGTGGGATTTTTTTTCAGTCACCACTTACATCCCTGTTTTCTATTTCAGAGCATAAAAATGGCACATTGAATGTAATCAAAGGGGCTCTGGATTGGCATGAATTTAGCAATTTGGTTACAGTACATGAATGTTGCCTTTATATGATTTAAAAGAGCCACTCATGAATAGGGACACTACAGGTAGGGTGTACTATTTCATACTGGTTGATTGCATGCATTTTCTCTTTATCCTTTAAGTTTGCTGTAGCCTGTAGATAGTCTTTAATTTTATAGGTTAAGCCAATTTTTCTGTTTCTAACTTTTCAGCATGCACACTATTAATTAGAAGATAGGGGTAAGAATGAATGTTTGGATTGTGCGTCTGTTGTTGGTAAGTATTGAAAACCTCATTTCAGTGTTTTTTCTTTTTTTTTCCCTATACATGTAGATAATTAAATATTGTTGTTTTATACTGAAGCTCAACTTATCTGTACATCCATGCACAGCAGTGAACATATGGAGTTAGAGTTAGATGAGGTTTAACGGCTCATGCTAACCAATTGGTTTAAAGTGATATTACCTGTTTAAGAAAGGGAAATACATAACACTGCTTTGTCCAAAGTGTTGGAATAACGTTTAAGCTGTCCATCCAAACAAAAAAGATAAATAAAGATCCCTCACAGAAGAAGTTGGTTCAAATATTGTTTCAATTATCATAAAAATAACGAACAAAACTATGAAAATCAAAAATGATTCCTCACAATCTTTATTCCATTCAATCCCACCCCTGGATAAACAAACCAATGGGAGTGCTCTAATATATGAATATGCAAAAGGCAGCACAATGAAAGGTGCCCACATATATGCCAGCGAACGAACACTGAACACATGATATTCACGCTATAGCCTTAGTACTTGAAAACTGACTGTAGGCCTGTAGTACCATGGAGCTGATATCGAAAGGTGTTATTGGCTTCATGATAGTAAATCGAAAGGAGAAATTTCTGTTGAAGCCCACCCGACCAATTTCGGAACAAACTACAGCCCTCGTGAGCTACTTGATAACACCACAGCTTGGGACTAAGTATCAGCAAGGTTTGCTATCTGGAAGGGAAAGGACTTTAAAATTTGTGCAGTTAGTGAGCTTTCGTGATCATCGAAGAGTGTTTTGTGCATGTTTCTGAAGGCAGACTCAAGAAAATACGAGTAAATCTAACTCAATTTACCCACGAGACTGGCCATCGGTTTAATATGTGAGTACTGCCTCCGACGAATATTATTGAACAATTCTTGAGTCATTCAAATCATCGATGGTCAACGATATCAGCTGGAGTCCTGACATCTGAGATGCTTACCCTCTGTCGCAAGGTCATCCCATGGAGCTACTACTACCTGGACATTCTTTCCCTGTTATGTTTCCCACCTAAAAGTACACCATTGTCTTGATTCAACCAGGGAGTTCTGATACAACAGACATAAATTCTTTTACATGCTGGAAACCCTTGGAGAAACCATCTACAACAGTTGAAGTTGACCGAGGGAAATAACACATTGCTCACAGAGGAAATCAAATAGAGACATACGATTTTACGACTACAACTATTGTCATACTTCCGGTTAGTGCCCTTGTACAAACTCAACACATTTTTGGTCGATTAGTGTATTGTTGTCCAGTTAACGTAGATTATGTGATATGTAGACCTAGCTGTCTACCGCTCAAGGACAAATACTTGGGATGCAGGGAAGTAAGCAAGTGTATAGAGGTGTAACTGGTTGCCGTTACAAGCGTTAGTATGCAAGTGTCTTCTTGAATACTGTTAGGGTGAAATTCACTAACACGGGTATTATGATGAAAACGTGCTTTTGTTTCAAAACCTCAAGTGTGCTGTGCAGTATACAACCTTCAAAATCACTCTATTCCCAGCTAATGCATGAATAACTGAGGGAATATTATCCCATGTACCTGTACAGTACTTCGGTACACACAGCTGCGTGATCATTGAATATTCATATAGTGTTGTTGGTAGGCGTGGTTTGAGCTATTTGTATTGAGGACGGTTTTTTTCAAAATAGCCTGCAGATTTTGACTGTTTTCGCACTGTTTCTTTATATTTTGCCATTCACACTACCATTTTCAGTCACTACATAAACAACTCCATCCATGAATAGTATAGTTAGTGTATTGAGAAATAAAGAAAAACATTAGGCCGTATGTATTTCCTTTTCTTGAACAGGTAATATCACTTTAAGTCAAGCTGGCCACAGCCTTTTTTCCAGTAATTGTGGCTCACTGGCTTGTTTTCCCTACTCCATTGCTTATGCTGAGCACCAAGCACACTGGCAGTAGGTTCCATATGGAACATGTATGGAAACAATTCCATTACATATCAGCTTCATCTGATTACATGTTTAATAGATGACAGTCATTACTGCTGCACCCACAGGATTTCAAGTGAAAATTAGGGAAAGCCTGGAAAAGGATTTTCCCATCTCCAGGCAGTGAGTATTTGGCAAATTTACGGAAAAAAATGCTTCAAATCAGAGAGAAGTCAGGGAATTTGATTGACAAAATTAGGTGATTGTCTGCAATATTTTCCTTCTCCCAATCATAGATGAAGATGCAATAATAAACAAGGAAACGAGGCAGAATATGTATCCTGAAATTGTGATGATTTTTCAGGTAAAAGTCACTAAATAGTCAGGGCTGTATTCTTTTTTTAATGTTGAGAGCCCTTACCAACTGCATGGCAGACATAATTTGTGAAAGGTCCCCCCATATACCATTTTTAAATTGACAGGGCAAAATTGCATGAGGAACTGTGCCCTTTTACAAGGCGAGGAAAATCTTAGCTGAGACAATAAAAATTTAACCCTCTATTACATGTACCTCTAGCCCCCCAAAACATGTCTAGTGCACCTTGTAGACAAAGATACAATAGACTTTTCCTATGTTTATTGGCCAACACCATATTCATGCATATATCCACATGTTAATGAATGTAGCTGCTTTGCATTGGGTTACACTAGTGATCTGCACAATTAACTCATCATTTTCCAGGCGGGGTGCTCTATTGTTTGACTGTCAGTCAAAGTGCAGACACCAATAGTGAATAGAAATACTGTGAGGCTCATGAATCATATATTTACATGTGGGGTGAAGCAACATTCCTTTCAGTATATACTCATATTCTACTGCAGTTACTGCCTCAGAATTATGGTGCCAGGTGAATGTGGGAGGCAGGAACAACTAGGGAAATTTTGCAATCTATTGCATGTACAGTACATTTAAATCAGTTCTTGATGAAACATCTGACTGCTGGTGAATTTGGATGCCCAATCAGAAGATGCTCTCTAAATAGTTTTCAGCAAACTTAAATATTTTGTACTATATTTAATACCTTGGTATTGTTTTAGAAGTAGTTAGTCTAAACAGGCATGAATTGAGCACCACGAAAGTAATTTTTAAACCTTTATTAGTGGTACAAATGTATTATGCATATAGGGAAGAGGACAAGGAACTTCAGCCCTCACATGAGTTTGAGCATGTTAAACGTATGTATCATTTTTTTTTTTTTTTATGGGAGGTACAACAGCATTCATCATTAAAAATGAAATCTGGGGGGGGGGGGGGTGTGGGGGGGGTGGGTCTCGGGTGGGGGGGGGGTAGGGGGGGAGGTTTAGGGGGGGGGGTAGTGGTAGGGGGGGGTGGTCTAATCTATCTCACCTCTTATGAATAATGGCAGGAATGGAGGGGGTTTGAGGTGGTTGGGGGTGGGGGGGGGGGGTGGGTAGGGGGAATTTCACCATGTCTGAATAATGGCATGATGGAGGAGGGGCTTTTTGAGGAGGGAGAGGTGGGTGTTCAATGGATAAGGAGGGCTAATAAGTGTTTATAAATCTGGCAACATCTAAATGGAGTCAGGAATAGAATAGGATTAGAAGGATTATTAGGCCTAATGTGTTGGGACACTATCTATGTATTAGGAGGCCCTGAAGCACTATTCAACCCA
>JAIZAY010002242.1:0-10657 GCA_029531755.1 Holothuria leucospilota | reverse complement strand
AAGGTGGAAAAGTGAGTAGCAATGTGATGAGGGGTTGGGAAAATCAGCAAACATTCATCCTCGGTCGAATTTCCTGACTAAAAGCAATAGAAACAGGCGTGGTGACTAAAAGGCTGAGCAAAAAGCTAGTTTTCCCTGTTACAAACCGAGTGGAAAAAGCTCCCACGAGTAATTTCACAAAACTTACTTTGACGTCGATCTCCATGAAGCTTTACGGTCCCATCATCCTATCCCCCCCTTCCCGTGTCTAGCGATTGTTCTACTGGGACATTTACTTTTATCGATTCTCATTCTACATTTACCCATGTTCGTTCTAATTTGCCAGTTTGGCAGGGATGGGCCGTACTAGCATGGGCGCAGTCTTCCTTCGGTCTACAAAATCCTTTTTTTTTACGGTTCGACCTTGACTATGGCAAAATCTGTCACGATAATCCGGGAACTATTACACTTTGTCCAATATCCAGACTATTCAAGAGTCGTAAGTTACTGCTAATGCTGCTAGTTCAAACATAAATTGTGACTACGTATTACCCCGAGGAGCGGCTTACTTGCCCGCCCTCAGCTTCCCAAACCAGGAGAATGGGGATATAATTAACTGAACAAGAAGTATATCGGGCCCTATAGATGTTACGTATGCATATGATAATACAATACAAACATGACTATGTAATAAGTGGTGATAGTGTAATGTGGCAACTGTTGGCCCGGTCCACTAACATGAACTTAGTAAATAGCCTCAAGGCCATGGCCTACGGAATATTTTTCTCAGGGGAGGGCGGTGATTTTGCCCGACTCCAGACATAATTCAACTGTCCAATTTTACACGCCGACGGAGACCAAAATATCTGCCCAACAGGTTTCTGACATTTGGGGAGGCGGTACCCCCTCCCCCCCCCCCTCGGCCCATACGGTCTGCTCGAGAGAGGCACTATAGATTGCAGAAAGTGGCAAGTTCAATAGCCTAGCTGCCTTTTGTAGCAGTATTGTTGCCGGGTCCACTAAACCCGTGAACTATAACGAGCATCAAGGCATGGCCGATAGGCCTAATAGGAAACATTTTTACGCGAGGGCGGTGATTTTTGCCCGACTCCAGACATAATTCAACTGTCCAATTTTCCGCCCGACTGAGACAAAATATCAGCCTGACCGGTTTCTGACATTTGGAGGAGGTCGGTCCCCCCCCCCCCCCGCCGTCCCATACGGCCCTGCTCGAGGCCATACTAGATGCAGAAAGTTGCAAGTTTCAATAGCCTAGCGCCATTTTATTAGCAATATGTTGCCGAGGTCCACAACCATGAACTAAACTAGCTCAAGGGCATGCCGCCTATGGCCATGGAATATTTTCTCAGGGAGGCGGTGATTTTGCCCGATTCCAGACATAATCAAACGTACCAATTTCCGCCCGACTGAGGACAAAATATCAGCCCGACGGTTTCTTACATTTGGGGGTGGCCGCCCCCCCCCCCCCGTCCCATACGACCATGCTCGAGGCCATACTATATGCAGGAAGTTGCAGGTTGCAATAGTCTAGCTGCCTTTATCGCATAGCACATGGCCAATGATAGTTCTTTAAGGTACATACATGGATCTCCTTCGCTCTGGATGGGCTACTCCATGTAGTGACCTCTAAACAGAAACCATAATATTACAGATACAGGCCTATTAGCCCCGTTGAAGTTTCAGCCACGACAGTCTCTTGATAGATATAGCCTTGTACAATTTCTCTGCATGAAAGTATATAACGAAAAAAATGTAAATTACATGACTCGAACTTTCTGACGGTGTCTCATGGTCTCTTCGTTTGGGGTCAGTCACAGCATTGTAGTTTCTTCGTTCCACCATCGCAATATCTCACTGCAATTTTTCTCCAGCCTGTCGGCAGACCAAGCGCCTCGACCACTGCCTCTATTTACACACATTGTGACAGAAGTAACCGGGTCCTGAACAAATCTCTCCCTGCAAAACAATAATCGGGGTAGAGTCTACCATTTTGGTATAGTTTGAGTACGTTTTTAGCTTTGTAAAGTGCTACTGTGGCAACTCGTAGTACAGATAAACAATGTGAACCAAATTACAGTCGGTGTGAATGACCGTCTGTGTTTCGTTCAATTCAGGTCACACCCGTTACGCAGAGAGGAAAGAGAATGTGAGATTGTTTTCCAGATGTAGCCGGACATACCATAGGCACCTCCAGTGTATGAGGACATTCATCGTAATGTTTCGGTCAATCAAGGTCACGCTTGTTAACAGAGAGGAAGAGGAGTGTTAGACCAGGGAGTTGCTATTTGTCAAATAGCAACTCCCTGGTTAGACCAGGCAGAGAGATTCGTATCCTTGAATTTTATTCATTGTGGTGTCTTCTACTGTATATACTATAGGCCTACTGCTTTGTTTACGTTTGACTCATGTGGGCTGGGTACAGCGTGCGGGAGTTTGGAGTGGGTGTGGCGAAAGTTGTTTAAAAATTGGTGGCGCTCGAACTATTTGACATCTTTGGGGCGAGATTTGAGCCCCTTTAAGCTAATAAGCTAGCCTATGTGGTTGATGAGTAAAGCCTACAGTTAGTTACTTGTTAGGATGGTATACGCAAGGCCTATACTTCTTCTTCTTGAGGGTACTCTAATGCGCCTGAGCAAGGCATTCAATGGAGGAAAGTTGGTGTGCAAAGTTGACTAATTATTGAGACTGAAACCAGTGTGTTATTGCCTTCTTGAAAGTGGACTCATTATCCAATTGGGCTATGTCCGGGGGGAGCTTGTTCCAACTGGAAATGGTTCTTGGGAAGTATGTTGTTTGTTAGTGTGTATGACTTCCAAATTGCATTTGAGTTCCACATCTAAGGACAAGTTTGAGCCATGGTGAATTCAGACCATGTCATTCTCAGCAAAATTGAACAGAGTTCTTACTTTCACTGTGATTTTTTCGCTCAAGCAACCCGCTTTATTACTGACTATGTAATGCAATTCTTACTTTTTGGACATGGAGAAGTAGCATCCTTGATCTCCCTTTTTGGAGTCTTGTGAAGTTTGTTGGTGTGTGTGAATATTTCGTATATCGTGTATACAGACTAGTTTATACGGAGGAGAAGTTTAAGTAAATGTTCATTATTGCAGTGAGAACTTCTTTTAATGAATAAGACATGAAGCAGACTGAGTTTGTAAGTACTGAAATGAAGTATTGAATGATTCATACTCAATTATTTGTCACAATCTGGTTAGATGAAAAGAACTTTGAAAGATGAAGCTAATTCGTACAGATTTCCTTTCTTTATTCATTTCCTTCACACTATCTTGATCGGAAATTGAAAACAAGCATAGCATATTATATTAAACCAAGTTTTTGCTTTGTATGAATTGTGATGTGACTGAAAAGAGCATAAATATGAAAGGATAGGCAAAGTCCAGCATTTACCAAGCAGTTGTAGTCACTCAGATTGGGCAGTGAGTTGTTGTGCAAATCATGAGATGAAGATAGCATTGCAGAGTGTCAGAGAGTGACAGAGAGGCCATATTAGGAAATCAGTTTACAAAGGAGCAAAGTAGATTATTGGAAATAGTGTTCAAAAGCTAGAGTAGTCATCTTGAGCAGTAGAATATTAAAAATTCCAGGTATGAAGTGTTAGGACATACTGATGTGGGGAAGGGGCTCAAATTAAACTCTGGTTGGGAAATGCTTTCAGGAAAGGCCTGTGCGGCTATTTCACCTGCCGGGAAAAAACTGAAGCTCATCCCAATAGAAATGAAATGAAGTGACATGTTTGACTTAGCGTTTGCCCTTCAAGTATTGTGATGCCTTGGTAATCTAATATTTTGAGGGTCAAAAGTTTATTACAGATAAAAAGGAGTTAATGTTTTTCCATGTATGTCTATAATTTTTGAAATTAGCAAGTATCTGTGACAGTATCTTAAAAATTATGATTATGTGTGCAAATTTATTTGCTGCGGCATTAGAAGACCTGGCAGGCGCATGCAAAGAAAACACAGGCCCTGGTCACAAATGCATCATGAACCCGTCACACTAACACCCACCTCACTGAAAGTGTGTTGTCCCAGGGCAAAAGCTGCTACAGTAAGTAATAATACTTGTTGATGTCCATATATTTATGATAAACTAATACTATCCAAGCAAGAAATCAGGCAAGATATATTTATTTATCTAGTCAGGGAAAAAGAAAAGATCACAGTCCAAGTCAGGGGGAATATTGAGGCGGAAATTTTATTTGTGCTCACAGGAAGTACTTTTTGTAGGTCCCATGCCAGAGCAAACGTGGAAGATAAGAAGTACCTCAAATTTAGGATTTTGCTGACGAAAACAAGTTACGTTATAATTTGAAAGTTGAAAACTTTCAACTATAGCTAACTAGATCATGTTTCCACAGTGCTTAGTGAAAATTGGAGCATGCTTCTTTTTGTTCCCAACAAATGCTTATCTTCAGCCTGACATTTGCTAATCTAGGTCTCACAAAAATTTAATATTGAAGTATCTCAAAAGTTTGGGGACTCTAATAAATTCTGTTTGAGTGCGGTTTTCTTTTTGGTTGAATTGTATTTAGTCTCAGCTGAATAGTCAAGGCAGAATTCTGAATTTTGAAGGCAAGAATGTGAAGTTATCCAGTTTCTGGACACATATCTTCAAAGGGGGCCAATGGTGAATTTGTACAGATAATTGAGCGGGAAGAACATACCACAGACTTAAGGAGTATAAAGTAATTTAATGAACAGAAGGTGTTAATTTGCAATGAATAATTAAAAAATAAATGCCCTTAGTATAGGAATTAAAATTTTAAGTCTACATAAACTGCTTGTAGATTGGGAAAGCTAATCATTTGCTTTGATTTTATTTTAACCTAATTATCAATAGCAGGTCAGGTGTACACTTTAGCTGTGTTGAGTTCAAGTTACTTGCATGGTCGGACAAAGTTTGGAAATAATGTGATGCTTCCCCAAGGAGTTAAAATAGGCAACGAGTGAGAGACATGAAAATCAGTTTTGCTTTTGCAACTCGATCTCAGAAATAAAAATGTAGTCTTTTATCATTATTTAAAGTCCACCTTAATCTGATTCAATAGAA
Source organism: Holothuria leucospilota (assembly GCA_029531755.1). NCBI lineage: Eukaryota > Metazoa > Echinodermata > Holothuroidea > Aspidochirotida > Holothuriidae > Holothuria > Holothuria leucospilota. Next base: position 5,587 of record JAIZAY010002242.1, on the reverse strand, counting down.
CTCTTAAAAGTAACTCGCCTACATAGGCCCAAAAAGTTGAACCAGGAAATTTATTGTAAACATAATATTTATTCTGTCTTGTAATTAATTCATGCAAAGACCAATGAAAAAGAATCCTATATATTCTGTTAAGTGTATGATGGAGGGATTTATGTACTTAAAAAGGGGGACAAGAGAAAACTGTTCAGATAATGGAGGGAAACAAAACCACAGGAATTCCTATTAAGGGTACTTAAAGTGATTTAATTATAAACAGAAGGTTTTAATTTGCGATGAAATATTAGAAAATATATGTCCTTAGCATAGGAATTGAAATTTTAAGTCTACATAAACTGCTTATAGATTGGGAAAGCTAATCATTTGCTTTGATTTCATTTTAACCTTAATGTTATCAATAGAAGGTAGGTTTACACTGTAGCTGTGTTGAGTTTTAGTGTGCCCTGCAGGGTCCTACAAAGTTTGGAAATAAAGTGATGCTTCCCCAAGAGTTCAACTAAGTAAGCAATGTCTAGAAACATGAAAACCATGTTTTGCCTTTCGAAACTATTCTTCAGAAATCGAGAAGCTTTTCTTTTTTCATTGATTTTAATGTCCACCTTTAATTGTCAATAGAACTCTTTAAATGTAACTGCCTACATAGGACCCAAAATGTTGAACCAGGAAAGTATATTGTAAACATTAATATTTATTCTGACTTGTAATTAATTCTTGAAAGACAATGAAGCAGATGCTATATATATTCTGTTGAGAAGTGCATGATGGAAGGGATTTAATGTACTGTAACAAAGGGGGACCAATGCAGAAATTGTACAGATAATGCGAGGGAACAAACCATACCACACCCTTAAGAGTACTCTAAAGTATTTTAATTATTAACAGATGGTTTTAATTTGCATGAAATATTAAAAAATAAAGTCTAGCATGAATTAAAATTTTAAGTCTACATACTGTAAACCTGCTATAGTTTGGGGAAGCGAATCATTTTGCCTTTTGATTCATTGTTAACCTTGAATGTTTAACAATCAGCCGGCAGGTATTCACTGTCTCTGTGTTGTGTGAGTGTAACATATGCCTGCCAGGGGTCTAGCAAAGTTTTGGAACTAACGTGATGCGTTCCCAAAGTTCAACTAAGTAAGCATGTTAGAAACATGAAAACCAGTTTTGCCTTTCCGAAACTATTTCTTCAGAACGAGAGCTTTTCTTTTTTCATGATTTTTAATGTCCCCCTTAAGTCATAGAACTCTTTAAATGAACGCCTAAATAGGACCAAAAGTTGAACCAGGAAAGTATATTGTAAACATTAATATTTATTCTGACTTGTAATTAATTCTTGAAAGACCATGAAACAGATGCTATATATATTTTGTTGAAGTGCATGATTGAAGGGATTTAATGTACTTTACAAAGGGGGCCAATGAGAAACTTGTTCAGGTAATTGAGAGGGAAAAACATACCACACACTTAAATGCGTACTTAAGTAATTTATAATTAAAACAGAAGGTTTTAATTTGCATGAAATATTAAAAAATAAAATGTACTTTAGCAATTGGAATTAAAATTTGAAGTCTACAACTGTAAACTGCAATAGTTGGGGGAAGCTAATCATTGCTTTGATCATTTTACCTTAATGGTTATCAATTGCAGGCAGTGGACTAACTGTATCTGTGTGGAGTTTATGTAATGCCCTGCAGGGTTCCTACAAAAGTTTGGAACTAATGTGATGCTTCCCAAGAGGGATAGGACTTAAGTAAAAACAAATGTCTGAGAAATAAAAATCAGTTTTGCTTTAGAATCTATGTCCAGAGATGGAGAAGATCATTCTTTTCATTACTTTTAATGTCCACTGTAATTGTGTGTAATAGAACTCTTCAACTGTAACTTCCTACATAGTACCCAAATTGTTGAAAGAGGAAAGTACAGTGTAAACATTAATCTTTATTCTGACTTTTAGTTAATTCATGAAAGACAATGAAACAGATCCTATATATTCTGTTTAAGTGCATGATGGGAGGGATTTAATGTACATAACAAAGGTTGCCAATGAGAAACTTGTACAGATAATTGAGAGGGAACATATACCCTAGACTTAAGGAGTACTGAAGGTGAATTAATGAATGGAAGGTGTTAAATTGGGATGAAAAATTAAAAAATGAATACCCTTAGCATAGGAATTAAAATATTAAGTCTACATGACTGTAAGTAGATTGGGAAAGCTAATCATTTGCTTTGATTTCATTTTAACCTTAATGTTAACAATAGCAGGCAGGTATTCACTGTATCTGTGTTGAGTTTACGTATGCCCTGCAGGGTCCGACAAAGTTTGGAAATAAAGTAATGCTTCCCCCAAGAGTTAAACTAAGTAAACAATGTCTAGAGACATAAAAAATCATGTTTTGCCTTTCGAAACTATTCTCCAGAAATGGAGAAGGTATTCTTTTTTCATTAATTTTAATGTCCACCTTTTAATTGTCAATACAACTCTTCAAATATAACTGCCTACATAGTACCCAAATTGTTGAAGCAGGAAAGTACATTGTACACATTAATATTTATTCTGACCTGTTATTAATTCATGAAAGACAATGAAACAGATCCTATAATTCTGTTTAATTGCATGATGGAAGGGATTTGATGTACTAATTAACAAAGGGGGCCAATGAGAAACTTGTACAGATATTTGACAGGGAACAACATACCATAGACTTAAGGAGTACTAAAAGTAAATTAATGAATGGAAGGTGTTAAATTGCGATGACAAATTAAAAAATAAATGCTCTTAGCATAGGAATTAAAATTTTAAGTCTACATAGACTGCTTATAGATTGGGAAAGCTAATTATTGCTTTGATTTCATTTTCACCTTAATGTTATCAATAGAAAGTAGGTTTCAGGGGTCGCAATATAATTTATTGTGGCTGTTCCTTGGAACAGCACTCTTTCCAAAATTACTGTTCCGGATCAGATTTTACTGTTCTGGAGCACAGTACCTCGGCATACGTACAGTTTGCGTGCACTCGTGCAAACTTCAAAGGTGTGAATTGCTGTCTACCGTTCAAGTGGTATGATTGCACGACTTGACTGTAACGTGGGGAGGGTGAATTTTTGCCTGCAGCGAGGATTAGCCAGTGGGATATCCTGATTTTCTTTTGGTTCTTATTTTTTAAGCACAAATTTATCACCAATAATCTTCCATTCTCCCAAGACCTAGCATTGCAGTGTCTCAAAACCTACTGTAGGATAAAATACACTCAAAACTGATGCAGAAGGCACAGCAAGCAAGGCAAGTGGGATAATCCCAGGGTCGAAATTTAATTTTAATGCTGCTGTTCCATGGAACATTGCTTTTTCCAAAACTACTGTTCCGGATTAAATTTTACTGTTCCAAGGTTTTCATACGGTATATGGTAAAGAGCAAGTTCTTTCATGAAATGAGTCGATTCTCCAACATATGTGTTCACATACTGATATTTATTTTCTCATCGCAAATTTACTTGAAATCCCTCTAGTCTTGTCCTTCACCGCAACATTGCCTCAACGATCATTTCATACAGTAATTAAGTCAATGGAACAATTTGGCATTGTAAACAAGAAAAAACACACACTTGAGGCCTGTTGACTTTGGTCACGAGATGTCAGCAGTCGAACTTGCATTTAGTCATTTTTGGTTTCGATGACAAGAGAAACCTATGCAACTGTGCTGGCGTGTGTATGTATGTATGTATGTGTGTGTGTATGTGTGTGTGTATGTGTGTATGTGTGTTTGTGACACTTGCTCGTTAACACGATATCTCAAGAAGGGAAACTCTGACACTTCTCAAACTTGGTTCATAGGTGCCCCATATTGAGAGGAAGAACCCTATTGTTTTTGGTGGGGGTCAAAGGTCATCTGGGGTTACCAGGGGTCAAACTCTGAAAACCTTGTTAACACAATATCTCAAGGTAGAAAACTTGGACGAATTTCATACTTAGTAGGTAGATGCGTTATGGGAAGAGGAAGAACTCTATTGATTTTGGTAGAGGTCAAAGGTCATTTGGGGTCACCAGGGGTCAAACTCTGAAAACCTTGTTAACATGATATCTCCATATAGGAAGCTTGGATAAATTTCATACTTAGCATGTAGATGTGTTATAGAAAGAGGAAGAACCCTATCGATTTTTGTTGAGGTCAAAGGTCATTTGGGGTCATCGGGGGTCAAACACTGAAAACCGTATTAACACGATATCTCGATGTAGGAAGCTTGGATAAATTTCATACGTAGTATGTAGATGCCTTATGGTAAGGCAGAGAATCATATTTCTTTTGGTGGAGGTCAAAAGTCATCTGGGGTCACCAGGGGTCAAATGCTGAAAACCTTGTTAACACTCTATCTCCATGTAGGAAGCTTGGATAAAATTCATACTTAGTATGTAGATGTGTTATATAAAGGGGAAGAACTTATCGATTTTAGTGGAGGTCAAAGGTCATTTGGGGTCATCGGGGGTCAAACTCTGAAAAACTTGTTAACACAATATCTCAAGTTAGAAAGCTTGGATGAATGTTATACTTTGTATGTAGATGCATTATGGGAAGAGGAAGAACCCTATTGTTTTTGGTGGAGGTCAAAGGTCATCTGGGGTCACTGGGGGTCAAACTCTGAAAAACTTGTTAACACAATATCTCAAGTTAGAAAGCTTGGATGAATGTTATACTTAGTATGTAGATGCATTATGGGAAGAGGAAGAACCCTATTGTTTTTGGTGGAGGTCAAAGGTCATCTGGGGTCACTGGGGGTCGAACACTGAAAACCTTGTTAGCAGAATATCTCAAGGTAGAAAGCTTGGATGAATTTCATACTTAGTATGTAGATGCATTATGGGAAGAGGAAGAACCCTGTTGTTTTTGGTGGAGGTCAAAGGTCATTTGGGGTCACTGGGGTCAAACTGAAGAACTTGTTGACACGCTATCTTGATGTAGGAAGCATGGATAAATTTTGTGCATAGTATGTAGATGAGTTATGGAAAGGCAAAGAATGCTGTTGTTTTTGGTGGAGGTCAAAGGTCATCTGGAGTCACCGGGGTCAAACCCTGAAAACCCTGGTAACATGATATCTTGACATAGGAAGTTGGATGAATTTCATACTTAGTATGTAGATGCCTACTGGTGAGAGGAAGAACCCTATCACTTTTGGTGGAGGTCAGAGGTCATTTGGGGTCATCAGGGGTCTGGCCTTAAAAAGTTTGCAGTCACTTCATACTACTGTAATTCCATGATACTGTAGGTGTGTATGAATCATCGAAACCACAATGCATTTTTGCATTCTGGTTGATTCCTTGCCGAAGGCAGGCAAGGAATCTATGCGATGGTGATGTCGTGTGTGTGTGTGTGTGTGTTTACGTTTGATATGTTTCGGGGTACGAAACATACTTCAGGACTTTTTTCGGGGTACACATTCCGTTGGGGGTACTTTTTCGGTACCCCGAAAAGACAATGTACTAATTCCAAATTTAAAATTTAGTTGAAAACTTTTGTGGGAAGGGTTTTTTTGTACCCGATGCTCACACAAATTTCAGGTTCATTGTCATGCTTGAGTGGGGATCGGGGGTTTCTA
>JAIZAY010002245.1:0-2500 GCA_029531755.1 Holothuria leucospilota | reverse complement strand
CCACTGGCGACAATGCCGTAAGCACTCCTCCACTGGTGGCGGGTTTGGTTCAAGCTATATGGGAATCCCCCGTGACCGAGGCTACTAGGCCTGCTAGGCTGTTTAGAGGACCACGCAACAAGAACCGCTCAAGATATGGGACTCGCTTTGGCTGCCACGACCCGGAGGCCGCGCGCCGCAGCTATGGTTTGGTTCGTTCTGAACGACCGCTAAGAGCACCGCCGTCCCCGACTTATTCGGTCAAACTGTCGTACCGGGTGAACCGCCAAAAGACCGTCGACCTCACGAAGAGGGCCGGCCCGAATCAACCGATATTATACCCTTTTGCATGGACCCGTGAGGGTCCTCAGGACTCGCTGTACCAGGTTGAGATCAGGCCCCAGGAGGAGCCGTCAGCAGAGCAAGGAAACGGTTCACTTTTTTTCAACAGAAGTTTACGCACTAGGAACAGGGGTGGCCCGGCAAGCCGAACAGCCCCACCCTAAGTGTCGCCACAGGGCAAACATCACCGCGGTGAAAGAGGAGGCAAGCCTTCGTCTGTCGCATGTTTTTCATGTGCACCTCCTTCGTATACCCTTCCGCAAAGCCGACATCGTCCTCACTCACCCTGCAGCACACTGCGGGGGGCTCTGGGTGCGATTTTTTGCCTTGCCGGAAAATTCCATTTGTAAATGGGGAATCGGGAAAAATATCGACTCACGGGCCAACCAAACTCATCTTTTCGGCACGCACAGCACCCAGATGGGACTTGGTTCGAATTTTGCCCTCGGCCCGCCCAGTTTAGTAGGTCCTTGCACATGGCTTCAGCCAGCTTGCCGGTCGCCGTAGGGCTGATTTTCAGGGGCTAGGCAGGGCGAACCACCGCTAAGGGAAGGCCCACTGAAGACCACTAAGTCTGAGCCGACCCAGACTTTTTTTTTTCCCTCCTCATATACCCTCCGACATCATATCACCCCGCAGCACGCTGCGGGGGGCTCTGGTGCGGTTTTTGCCGTGCCGGAAAATTCATTTGTATGGGGAATCGAAAAAATCGACTCACGGCCACCAAACTCATCTTTCGGCACGCACGCACCACATCGACTTCGACAAAATTCCGATCCCAGCGACCCCCCGGAGCGACGCAGACCACGAAATGAGTACGTCTTGCACGCAAGATCACCACCCAATCGTCTCACCTCGCCGTCGCCACCGACTCATCTGGCAATTGCCCGCGACCACGCCGGCTGCACGCATCGTTCAAACAACCAAAATGTGCGCCTTGACGAGCTCTTTCGAACGGTATAGTTTTTATCTGCGTGCGACCACCAGGGCGGGCTGCAGGCCTGATTTTGTCGCGAGGTCTAGGGTAACTCCTTCGAGGTCACTAGGTAACTCCTCCAAAAAAGATAGGGTAACTCCTTCCATACCGCGTCCCTGCTCAAGGCGGAAATACCTCCGCCGGCAGTGGGATGCACGACAGGTGACATATACCATTCAAACCGCCTCGTTGAGTTCTATCGAATGGTATATGTCTCGTCCGTGTCGGGTGGGAACTGCAGGTGCTGCGGTGGAAAACGTGCCCAGGTCTAGGGTAACTCCTTCGAAGTCTAGGGTAAACTCTCCAAAAAGATAGGGTAACTCTCTCCAGATGAGACTCGCACACGCAAATTTTGGTGTGGCGGCGCTCATCCCAGGATATCTCCGCCGGCATCGCGGTGCACGACAGGTGGCATATACCATGCGGACGGCCTCGACGAGCTCTATCCGATGGTATACGTCTCGTCTTGTTGCATGAGATCTGGTGCGTGCGGTGTGCGGATTAGCTGAACGATGCCGAGGTCTAATGGTGTACTCCTTAAAGTCTAGGGTAACTCCTTCAAAGTCTAGGGTAACTCTCTCCCGATGAGACTGGCACGCAGTCGTTTTGCGGTGGCGGCGCTCACCTCAGGATATCTCCACCAGTACTGCGTCCCACGACAGGTGGGACCCACCATCTGATAGCCCAAGACAAGCTCTATCGAATGGTATATGGCTCGCCTGGGTGGCATCAAGGCCGGGTGCACTGTGGTGGAAAAAGTGCTCAAGTCTAGGGTAACTCCTTCGAGGTCTAGGGTAACTCCCCAAAAAGTCTATGGTAACTCTCTCGGGTCCTAACTTTGGGCTCGATTTTTCCCGACCCACAGGCGGCCCCCACAAGAAGTGAACCTATAATACCATCCGAGAGCATGAATCGAGCTCTATCGAATGGTGGTACTCTCGTCCGGATCCGACTCTATTCAAAAGAGTTGGGTCAAAACGTCTCGCAACTTGGAAATCGACCAGGACACAGATGTCCGTAGGGCAACATTGCATTTTCGAAATCACAAATCGACTCAAGTACAAATCCGGCCACCCGGCCCGCTGTGGCTGTCCCACGGATTCGGAAAGACACTACCGTTAGGATGCCCCCAGGGACGAGCCTCTATCCACACGGGTATACGCCCTCGTGTGCGTGGGACCCCGGGCTGCCGGAGGCGGGGCC
>JAIZAY010002243.1:0-10645 GCA_029531755.1 Holothuria leucospilota | reverse complement strand
TTTTGCCATCAATGCTCGGAATGGAATGAGCATTCCCAGAATCAGGATTCAAAGCATGAAAACTGTTTTCTGTCTGGGGAGCAGTAAGGCCCCACGTGTTGGACAGATTTCCATTATCACAATTGGGACACATCCAAATACAATTTGTTGCTTGAATGTGGTCGTAATGGGAGTCATCGACCAATGAACACCTGTTATGAATCCATTTCTTACAACTATCACATTCAATAGCAGGGTCATCACCCCGAACCCCCTTTAAGCAGATACCACAGGGTGAGGAACACTTGGAACAATACCATTTGTCCTCAGGTTTGGAAAGCTGGAGAAGTTTATAACCTTCCCTATCAATATCAGCACAGCGGATGTGAACCCAATGGTCACACCCATCACATTGAACTGCATTGTCATTCTTCTTAACTAACTTTGCACACATGCCACAGTAAAAACCTGGGCCAGGGTTTAATTCGATATCACCACAAACCACTAACAAGATAAGTAGATAGGTTAAAATGCACCGGGGAGGAATACACTCACGTTTGATGTATAACGTAGGCCTAGGCCTAATGGTCCCGTCAATACATTCAATGTTACTATTCTTAATGCCATACCTGTGTCCGGTAGCATAACCATTATGACTTGAGAAGTATAAAAGGATACTAACTGACCTATGAGTTTGAACCTTCAGAATTGGCCTAATTAGGCCTAAGGCCTTATTAGGTAAAATGTGGTACCTGGCATTTATACAAGCCAGAGATACTAGGCCTAAGAAGAACCCTCCAAGAACTGGAGACCGCAACATGCTGAACACAAAGACGATGGGGACCCACAGAGTATAGCCAAACCTATAATAGTACTATAAACGACAGCCAGCCTAAGCAACAGTGAGAGCAGTAGTACAATGCAACAATACAAACAGCCTAACGAGAGTAAAAGCATAACAAGTGAGAAGAATACAATCCATAAAAATCACTTAAAACACAGCCCCAGAGCTACGGTAAAAGCAGACACATCAAAAATCGAGTTAAAAGAATAAAATCGTATACCACCTAACGGAAACCAGGTCAATAAAAAAACGTCAAAAGAAGAGGATAAAAATACAACGCTTACTGTACGCACAGCTTATGCAGTGCAGACTACAGGATGTTAAATGTTTCAGATACTGAGTCAGTCCTACATCCCATTATCTACTGTGGCTTTGTGTCCAGTGGGCCGTAACGTGTTAAGTTTGTCACTGTAACTTTTACAATGGAAAGTAGGCCTGCCTCAGCCATGTGTTCAAATTTCTCGTAAACTGCTTTCTTGTTTATCAAAGTCCACTACCTACTGTACCCACTGATCCTTCGTGATAATTACAGTAAAAATCTTTCTAATGCATCTCCTGGGTCGAGATTTCACCTGTACAGTACTGGTTCCTATGTATGGTACGATACGGCAGTCACTGTACATGCCGTTATCACATACGAACGTTCGTTCATTGCATGGGTGCTCTCTTCGATATGCTGTGCCAAAGCAGTGCCTGGATTATGGCACGCTCCACTAGCAAATGAGGGGTACACAAAAATGGAAAATATTTTGCCCTTTTTGCCATAGATTTGGAAACTTACAGTGTGGAAACAAATTGTATGAATAGCAATGAAAAATTATGAGCAACATGAAGGTAGGAATCATTTTAGTATTTAAGGTAGTAACAGGATTGACATGGATACAAGACTTTTTTTTTTCTGTGCACCCAGTGCAATATACCCCTTGAAAGAATGTGTACGATGCTAGAGCTGATGAAGTGAATTTTGTTTCCAAAAAGTGTCTTTCCACCAAAAATTTGAAGTCTTGGCGATTGATTTGAGACAAGAGAATATTGTTGTGGTTGGAATATGTGCATTGTTTATGTAGCGTAACTGTTTTACCAAAATTTACTTTAGATAATGAAAGCATGCCATCTTAATGTAAGGGATAGGTATGAAATCTCGTAGCATAAAAGTCAAGTCAATTGACATATCTATTTGGATATGTATTTTACGGTAACGGTAAATTTTCAGCAATTTCACACTACTTCTCGGCCTTAGTATCTGCACGTTCCCAATCCACACGCACTGCGTGCAAAACACACACTGCGAGCTGTCTTTTGACGTTCATATATAGCCTATATATGAACAGTACATACAATGTAGTCACTGAACTTTATGGGATGACTGTACGGAGCAAAAGAGAATTGAGCCTAGATTGCTTGACAGAGGAACAGAACTAAAATAACTGTAACAAACTTTGAAGAAAAAAAAAAACAAACAAAAACAAACACAAGGAGACTTTAGATAAGTAATTCATGCACCAACATGTCAAAGTACAGTATTATGAGTGCTAGATGTATATGCGTGAATTTAGTTACTTCGGGCTCAAACAAAGTCCTGTCGGGCTACCACGTACAGTCTGATACCAAAAAACCTGACAGCTACTTCTCTCAAAAATATTTTCCGAGCCCAGCTGGCCTGAGATGCAGCCATCAGGGCCGGAAGGGCTGTTTCCTGCAGTCTGGGAGGCTTCATTTTTCCAAAAATTTTCTGTATGCTATGCGCGAACCCATGGTCGCGCTCTGCTTAGATAGGAAAAAAATTCATAAAGGGGGAAAAAAATTTCCCACATGCCGGGAAATTGCTTTTTTTTCCACCCCTGGTTTTAAATGGTAATTTCTCTTCTTGGAAAAATTACAAGTGGTTCCAAGGATTCTGTTCTTGGCCCCCCTTCTTTTTTTAAATTTCATCAGTGATTTGATAGCTCTTAACATCTAGAAATTAGTAAGTTCGCTGATGATACAAAGCTCATGATAGGAGGTTAGTGAAAAAGGATGATTCCCCATTACTGCAAAAAGACTTGGATGGGTTTTATTTTCATGGTCTCATGACTTGGAAAAATGTCTTTTAATGAAAAAGTGCAAAGCCCTTTCACTTGGGTCCTAAAATTTCGCTATGCTTATAATGAAGGGTATATTCTGAGTGAGTGACTTTTAAAGGATCTGGGGTATTTTACAGGTGATTTAAAGCCTCTAGACAGGTGCCCCTGCGCTGCTAGGGTTAATAGGGCTTGTATTGAAAGGGGAATTTCATAGTTTTAGTAAAAAATTTACAAATCTGTATAAGCAGTTGAAACCCCCCCTCACTATGCAGCCCGGGTTTGGGAGTCCTTCTATGAAAAGGACAACTTTTTTAGAGAAAGTTCAGAGGGGGCCCTCGCCTTTTTCCCCGGGTGGGGGACCCTCCCTTTATCTGTTGTTAAAGCATTTTGGGGGTTTAAACCCCCCGGAGTTGAAAAGGATTAGGGGTGACTGCTTAAGTGTACAAATTTTCTCTGAAAAAAATCCTTTTGTCACTTGAAATTTTTTAAAGGGTTCAATGTGATTCCGAGTTAAAGGCCATTGTAAAAAGGTATTTTAAGTGTTTTCCCTAAACATTGGGAAATTCAGCTTTTCTCTAGAGTTTTTTACGAGGGGATAGCTCCCGAGTGGGTAGTTAAACTCACATTGGGGCACTTTTTAAAGGTTAAACATTGAAAGTTCTTCATAAGGGGGTGAATAAATTGTCGGGGGCTTTTTGGGTTTTGGGGTTGGTTCTTTTTCAAATTAAAGGGTTGTATGGACTTCGGGGGCATCTTATGGGCCTTTTACCCCTCCTTTCCCCTTTAACCTTTTATTTTACGTTTTTTTATGTCTGCTATTGAAATCGATAGCACCGTGCGTAAATGTCATGATCATTTCCACATACAAATATATGACAAACCCCATCTTTGCAACTTTTAACTTCTCAAGCTCAAATTATAAAAACATGATTGCATACTTTCAATTCAAAAGCTCTACCCTATACGTACGTAAGATAGGTTGCCCAAGCTCTGTAGATATGGAAACCCCTTTGGACAAATCACCATTTTTTATCTTGGTATTAATTGAAGGGTATATATTCACACCAATCGTGTGCAGGAAAATATCCCGTAAAATTAAATTAAACCCTGAATAAACTGAATTTATACCGTTTAAAATAAAATTTATCGGGGTATACGGGGTATACCAGGATGGTGAGTTTCAGGTACCCAAATGGCAATATAGTGAAATTCTTACTTTAAAATTGGAAAAAACAATGAGGCTATCTGGGATCCAGGGGAGTACAAATGACTAGGACTCGCTTCGGCCAAACCTTGCTGATAAAAATTCGAAATCGGGTTGATGAAACCGTTTCCCCCGGCCCCCAAAGGTTTAGGATTTTTGCGTTTACGGTAATATTAAAATGCTGCACAACTGTCTCTGGCCATTAAAATTTCCCACTTTTAAAATTTCGAGTCATCTTAAATTGACTCAGGAAAATTTTTTTTTTTTGGGCCCTACACGGCCTTTCAAAGAATTTCAAACATTTTTGAAGCGGGGTAAAAATTAAAGGGTTTAAAATAAAGGAAACCGAATAAATTAATTTTTTGATTTGTCCTATATAGATCTAATCATAAAAATGATGTAGTTCGCTGATTAAGTTTTAAAGGCTTGTAAAAACATTATGATGAAAATGAAGTCTCAGACTTTGTTCAAAATGTTATTATGTAATCTTTTCTAATACCTGGAAAATAACCAAACTTATTAATATTATTTCGTGACATTTATTGACACTGTATTTATAAGGGCAATTTTTTTACATCCTAAAGAGAGATTTCAGTAAAAAAGCAGGTTTATCTAAAAAAGCAAGCTACACTTTTCTCTGATTTGTTTTTGTCCACAAAAATGTTGTTTTCACTGATAAACCTTTTTGAAAGCAAGATACAATTTTTTTTCGCGAATAAGGGGGAAAAACCCCAATCAATTAAGTATGCCCAAAACATTTCCCCTGACATTGCATTAGACCCAAAAAACTATTTCAAATATTTGCAAGTTTTAGGGGGACGGTTTCCCTATGGGGTATTTTCTTCAAGGGGCTTGCATTTTGACCGTAGCCTAATGCAAAAGGTGTAGTAAAATAAACCCTACCCTTCATACACGGGTGTAAATGTTGCTGGGGAAGGAGTCTTCTTCAGGTAAAGCTACAGGCAAAACACTTGAATATGATTTCTTTCCCAAATGTCAAAATTTTACCATTTCCGGGATATTTCAAAGCGGAAGGAGATTTACTGCAGGATGGCAATTTTTTTTGGAAATTTTTAGGGTACTTTTAAGTTAAAAATTTTTTATTTTATTCCCAATATATCACTGTTACGTGAAACAAACTTGAGTCTCTAGCTTAAAATCAATGGGTTGCTGGAATATTGCCACCTTGAAAAACTGTATGGATTTTCTAAACCCCCTAGAGAGGGACAAAAAGTCTAGCCCCTTACCTTCCTACTAGGTGTCATATCATGTTACAGGTAATTGTAAAAAGAGCATGATTCAAAGGACCCAAAACACTTTTTGCCTGGCAGGGGGCCTTCCACTCCCATGTCCCCCTTTTGGGTGTCTAACTCTTTTCTGAAGGTCCCGCAATTTGGCCAAAAAATTTGTCTTTTTTACAGTGGGCCAGTGAAAATTTGGTACGATAGTAGAATAAAACTACTGGCCCTGCTGCCATGAATATTTTTCCCCTTAAGTCGAGCTCTGAATATATACCAGTTTTTCAAAATTTTTACCCGGGATTCTTTTAGTATATCGGGATAAATTCGAATTTATGCCCTATATTATATTCAATTTTTAAAAACAGTATATATTTGAATTTAAAACCGTATATATTTAGTGTTTTTGATTGTTATGAAAAACCTTTTTTAAAACGAATTAAAACCCGTATATATTTAATTAACCCGGTAATCTTTTTATTTAAAACTGGGATAAATCTCAATTTTGGGATCAGGTTAATTTTTATTATATACTGATAAACATTCCCCGCACTCTGATTGGTGTGAATAACCATTATAAAATGGAACGAATACGGTATATTTCATTAATACCGGGATGAAAATGGTTTTTTTTTTCCAAAGCAGCTTTCCTTCGTACTACGTACATTAGTCCTTAAAGAGGACCCAAAATCTTGTAGTTATACTATACAAGTAGTAAAAAGGGGTTATATGACATTACAGTTAAGCGGTTAAAGCCATGTTTTAATAATTTGGGTTTTCCGCATGCCCAGAGTCCCAACCAAACACAAAAAAAAAAAAGTTGCGTGTTTTTAATAAATTTTCTTTTTTTTTTTATAAGCACTGATTTGCATTCTATTTCCTTTTAAACCCCTAGCCTCTGGGAAAAGCTTTGGGGAGTAAAAAAGCCAAAGGGGATGCCTTCTGGTGAGTTTACGGGGCCTAGGTAAAAATTTTTTATGGTCACCATCCGTTCCATGTGGACAAACATTTTAAGGGTGCTTTTTCCCCACGCCCCGTGGATCAAGCAATCCCACATCCCATTCCATGGGTGTGCAGCTGGAAAAAGGGTTGTGCTCCATAACCCTTTAAAGTTTTTCCCCAAATTTTTTTTTGTTTTTTTTAATTTTTATCTTTTTGGGGGGGGTCCCCCAAAAAACCCCGCCTGGGCTTTTTTAATTTAAGCTTTCCCAAACATTATCAGAAATTTGGAAAGCATAAAAAATTTTAAAAAATTTTTGGTATTTAAAAGGCCCCAAATTTTTTTGTTTTTGGGCTCGGTTTCAGCGATCCATTTTTGTTTTTAGTTTAAGGGGTTCAAAAATTTATCCCCCCCCCTGGGGGAGTTCAAGAGGTGGGGTTTTAACAGGGGTACCATGAAATTTAAAGTGGGGGTTTTGGGGAAAAAACTTTTTTTTTGGAATTCTAAATTTTCCATTTTTTGGGTTCTTTTTTTGGGGAAAAATTAAACCAAAAAAAAGAGGGGAAGTAACGAATAACAAAAAAATAACTAATTTAAATTTTACCAAGATACTTTAAAAGGTATTTTTTAATCGGGTTAATATAAATATAAAAATTTTTCCATTTAATTTTTATCCAAAAAAAGGACGAAAATGTAAATTTATACCTATAATTGGGGGTTTTTTCAGGGTTTCGTCATGTATATTATTTGAAAAACCCAAAATTTTGTATACTTACAGGGGGGAGGAATTTGACATTCAGCCAAAAAATTTTTCCTTTGGGAAAAACAGAACCAGTTCCACCAAAAAAAAAACGGCCTGGTCCCAAATTCTTTGTATTTACAAGGCATGTTGCTTAATCCTTACCCAGTCGGGAAAAAGTTGGGGGGAAGCCAAAAGGGTCAAAATTTTTTAATTACATTTCAGTAAAAAATTTTAAGGAAAAAAATTGGGGCCAAAGTGGAAAACCCAAAAAAGATCCCTTTTTTACCCCTTTTGAAAATCCTTTTTGGAAAAAATGGGCAGCCCTCCAAAAACACTTTGCCCACAACTAAAAATGTTTCAAATACTTTTTTTAATTTTTTTCTAATTTGGGGAAGTAAAAAAACATTATAGCCATTTGATTTTTAACTAGGTCTAAGGCATGTAATCCGGGACTATATAAAACACTTCCTTTTGGCCTTTTAAAAAAGGGGGCTTTTTCCAACTTTCCCTTAAGTACAGGCCCCAAAATTTATTTGTTAATAAAATTTTTTTAAAATTTGTTTTCACGTTTTTTGCAAAATCGGAAAGGGGGAAAAAAGGGGAAAAGAAACTCAAATTTGTTTCATTTTATTTTTTGGGCAATTTTTTTTTCGGGGAAAATTTGGTTTTGATTGTAATTTTTGCAGACCCTTAAAAAGGTTTTTAAAATTCAGCTTGTTTCAAACTCCCTAATCCCAAATCGTTTTCTTTTGAGAAACAAAAATTTTTTAGCCACCCGTAATCCAGGGTAACAATTCCATTCATTTTATTTTTAGCCTTTCGAATTCTGTGACAATTTTTTATTTTTAAATGGGATCTTCCCTTTTCCCAATTTGGGCGTCAAGTGATAGTTTTTTTAAAATTGTTCAGGGTTTTTTCCCCCCCCATTGAGTGGCACCAAGCAAAATGGGGAAATTTTATTTTAAACTTGGGGAAACCCCAATTTGAACCCCAAACCCCTTCTCGGGTTTAACCATGGCCCCTGGGTGCCTTAAAACACCCCTACTCCAGCAAATTTTAAAAAAAAAGAAATGGGCTAAATTAAATTTACCCAAAATTTTTGGGGAGTTAAATTTCCCTAAGAGGATCCCCGGATTATAGGGGGTTTTTAAGCTTTTGATATCCTTTCGTGGGAAAAAAATTTCCTTTTTTTGAACATGGGGCCCCCCTAAGTATTTTTTTCCCGTGCCAAACCTTTCTTTCCCCGAACCCCGACCTATAGAAATTTAATTTTTTCGGTCCTTCCGTTTTAAAAGCATGTTTCTGGGATTTTGTCCCCCAAAAAATTTTAACGCATTAATAGTTTTTACTAGCCAAATTTCTTATGCATTTTAATTAGCTTAATTATTTTAAAAATCCAAAACTTTTCAGTTTTTAGTTTTTAAAAATAAAAAGGAAGGGAAAAAAATTTTGGGAAAGAATCATCACTTTTTATTCATTTTAATGGTTTTTACAAATTTCGATTTTAGAATGTTGAAAAACAAAACAGGATCACTTGAAAAATCATTGGTGGCAAGTGGGGGCTCTTGCCAAGTTTCCCTTTCCCTTATTTTGTCATGTAATTTACTCAAGTGAGATTTTAGATGTGTACCTATAGTCTGAAACTTCAAAAATTTTATGTTAAAATGCTTGAAAAACAAACTTAAATGGTCCAACTCCCATCTTCACAGGACATTCCTGACCTGAGATATAAAATGTTGAAGCTTATTCATACTTTATAAAATGGTAGATTGTGCAATAATTTGTTAGGTCATTCTTGTACTACTCAAATTACCCTCTTTGTTTTTCTTTGTTTTTTCAAAAGCCACAGGACCTGGTGCGAAATTGTGATCACTGTCTTACTGTTGTTTAAGGGTTACTTGACTATACAAGTCCTCTCTGTACAACATGGTATGCAAAAAAAAAAAAAAAAAAAACAGGTGCATTCGATTTACCGGCTCAAGTAGCTCGAACGGCTCGAGCCAGCGTTCGATTTTCCAAAATGTCATCAAAACGTCACAACTGGAGCCGGCCAAAATGACTAGCTTGCCGAGGTGGTCTACTTGAGCCGCATGACGCGTTTTACGTCACACGGTAGTGGCGACACAAGTAATAGACTTGCAGTGCCTAAAATCTGTCCCTGTAGTTTTTGAAAAGGGCTAAGAAAATTTCTACAGCAAAGTAATTGGGAGTTATTTCTAATAATAAACAACTCCTCTGTCAACTCACGGTTAGTACAGTATAAGCACTTTCATATTACATTTGGTACCATTTGAAACAGTTTTTTGATTCTCGTAGAGTTGTAACTGGGAACCTACCATTGAGCTTCAGTGTGGATGAATTCGTTACCACAATTGCTACAATACAGCTATATTTTTTAGCCCTGCTTCAGTTGAATAGATGTTAAGAAATGAAGCGATTACAACGTTCTGTTTTCTTATGCGACTGTTTATTTTGAACGTTTCTTCAAATAGGCCTACATGATGATTGAGCAGTGAGCCTATATGGTTACCTTCTTTAGTACTGCTACATGCAGTGTACAGAGCCTGCAGTGGATGCCTACCTGTTGTGAGCAAGGTTTCGTAGGCACTGCGCATGCCTTTGTGGCACGTAATGGTGAGCCACTCGAGTTTGCATTCAGGTTGTCTCATATCTGCGCAAGCGCGAAAGCTGGCTCAGGTGACATTGAATGGACTCGAGCCGAGGCTCTGGACTGCAGATCGATTGCACCTGGTAACTTTTGTATTAAGGTCATGTAAACATTTTAATTTCAGAAGGAAACAAAAACAGGTGGTGTGAGTTGTACAAGAAGGACATCACAAATTATTGTGCAATCAACTATTTCAAATTAAGGGAATATCTTTCAACATTTTATATCTCAGCAATGGAATAAGCTATGAAGATGTGAGTTGGATGAATGAGATTCATTTCATGTGGACTGTACTGTCCTGTCTGTTGTACACTGTGAGCAGTGGCATTTTTAGGCGGAGGTTTCATTATGCCATACCCCTTCCCCTTTACTGATGCCGAATTTTTTAATTTAATAACCTAAAATATGAAAAAAAAATTGAAAATAAATTTTACTTCTAAAGATAACATGTGCAACACACCAGATTGCATGTAAGGACAAAAAATGGGGAATTAACAAATGTTAAAGGGGATAATCAAAAGGTAGTAAAAACCCCACTTTTGTGATTAGCCTTAGGTAGCCTTTAACTTAAATGTTTACTCCAAATGAGATCATTTTGCAAATTTTAATTGCTACACCCTTAAATATAGTGTCATGTGTAGGAGCAATTTACAGATTACTTTGAAGGTAATAAAAACCAGTTGAATTGGAGGAGTTTAAACGTAATGCAATTAGTTTTTTCTTTACTATTTGTTTGCTTTTTAAGGATCTTTCTGCAGAAGGGACTTGTTACCAGTCTGTTGAGATGCACAAAGGTCTGCTTCTTGTATGTAAGAACAAAGTTAAATAGGCCTAGTAATAAGAGAAAGTCTTAACATTAGAATATACTCTAAATACTCTAGAGAATCCCATGAGAATCTCCAAAATTATTACTATATATCTTACAAGAATTGTAAAATTCCAATGCAGGTAATTACATTCTTAAATG
>JAIZAY010001100.1:0-21484 GCA_029531755.1 Holothuria leucospilota | reverse complement strand
TCAAAAATTTTTGGGCTTTTTTGGGAAAGGGAAAAGGTTAAAATTGTAAGGTCGAAAGGGGCGTCAATCCGATTCAAATGTGGGGGGGGGGGACGGGGGACATACATGACTTAGCACAAACCAATCCCTTTGGTTTTGAAGAGGGGGTGTCTTCCTATAGGCCCTTCCCCCCCCCCCCCTACGATGACTGACGTTGTCCTATTCTAATAAGAATTATCATTTCAAAGTTAACATGACCATCATAGATGATCTGCCAGTGAAATACCTGGAGTCCACGGAATTACTTCAAGATGTTATTTTCATCATGCCCCAAATAGCTGAAACAAGCTTTGCAGCGTGGATCATTGTCGGAGATCATGGACCCGACAGGCCTGTTGCTAGGGTGATATATTTGGGGGTGTCCCAAATTCCGACCGGCTGGTTATTTTTTCCAACTGAGTGGAGGCGTTTAAATTGCACTTTGTGATGCGCTCTGCGTTTTGATACAGCAGTGGGGACCCTTTCCCTTTTGTCACTACATAAATGTGTCGTCCTGGGTGAGGTCTCTAAGGGAGGGGCGTCCCTTCCCCTTTGAGAAATTTTGTTAATTTAAGGCTGCTTAGGTGCAAAACAGTGCTATCTTTGGGATATATTTGGAGCTGATCGTACATGACTGGAAAAATGTCATAATTTAGTGAATTCTAATTTTTCCGACTGGCTGGATGTTTTACTACTGCATGGAGGCGCGTAAATTGCACCTTTTCATTCACCCTGCGTTTGTATACAGCGTGGGATCCTTCTTGTCACTATATAAAGGTGTCATCCTGGGGGAGGGGTCTAGGGGGCGAGCCCTCCCTTTGAGAAATTTTTGTTAACTTAAGGATGCTTAGATGCAAAATGGTGCTATCTTTGGGATATTTTTGGAGCTGATCGTAGTATAGCAAAGGTGTGAAGGATTATTAAGGACTTTTTCAGAATGCTTTGAAGTCGTAAGTGTATTAAACAATCACCCATCTGCAGCGCAGATCCAGAAATTTGAGGGGGGGCCCAAGATGGAAAATCTGATGTGCACGAAGGTGCACCACGAGCGCGAAGCGCGAGTTCCTACGCGTGGTGTCCAGGGCCCGCATTAGGGCCCTGGCGGGGGCCAGGGGGCGAAGCCCCCGGAAGCTCTCGCAGTATTGCATTTTAAGAGCACAGAAATCGGCTCCAGTTCTTATGTCAGTGAGATTTTATACCTTTTCATGTTGCATGGAATTTGATGGTATGGCTCAGCATAAGTTACTATATGTACCTGCAGAAATTACGGAGAATCTAAGTTATCTTAAAACTTACACGACAACATTATGAGCCCATGTAGGTAACTTGAAATGATTTTACCATAATGAGTGTTTTATTTCGTTATGCGGTATTTGGGTATAGGACGTCAGATGAAACAATTGCGCGCGAAAATTTGAATTTACTTTTAAACCTTGCTATTTCGAACGGTGTCAATTCCCTTTATGTGTGTCTATCAATTAGAATTTGGGTTCGATACTAAGTTTTCAGTTCTCATAAGAAGAGGAGGGTGAAAAAATGAATATCAGTTGCTTTACATCCTTACAACGCTGGCTCCTCTGAAATCACGTTTATACACACGAATAATTGGCTTATGGTAGAACCCCACCGATGAGTAATGCGAATACTTTTGGGACCTTATTGATAGTAAAAGGAGCAATTCAAGGCTAAAAGTGCGCAGATCAAGCGAAAATCAAGAAATATCGAGAAGACTTTGCAAAATCGTGAAAGATTTCAAATGATTTTTGGTAAAAAGTGATAAAAATAAATCCATCACTCAATAAAAACGTACCTCTCTCCGTAAGCGAAAACAATTGCGCGCGAAGCGCGCCGAAAATTTTCGGTATTGAGCCTCCCGGGAGCTCTGCATTAATTGTACACTGAAAAGGGGGACCAACAGGACTCTAACAACCTGACATCCATGTGGGAGGAGAGATGATATATCCCATTCTTTATGGATTTCTGAAGGGTATACCCTTCAGAAATCTATGACCGATGGTGCCGGCGGGAGTTGGTGATTGGGGGAACCGCAGATAACTGCTAAACCGTGCCTTTTTAGGCTAATGGGATTTTGTATACGCTATGTACAAGAGTAGGAGAGCCTTTTCTTATTAGAACATGAGAGTGTAATCCCAGGAAGAGGTTTACCTTCCTCTTTGAGAAATGTTTCTTAACTTTAGGGAGCCTATATGCAAAATGGTGATATCTTTGGGTCATTCTAAAGTGATTGTATGTTTAAAAAATGTCTACAATTTAGCGAATTCTAACTTTCGTTCGGGTGAAAAAGGGGAGTAAGAGGCGGTTAATATGTTGTCTTCAAACCTCCTTAAGTCCCAGGAAAAATCATGGCCTGGGATCCATCTCCAAAAGTGTGTGTTGGGGGGGGGGGGGGCTTTTCCACATTTGTGAATCGCCGTCCTGGTAGAAGAAGCAGTGGTGGTAGTCAGAATTTGCGTCACGGGGAGGCAATAAGTTTTGTGATCGTCTGCATGGGGGAGGAGTTTAAGGGAAATTTTTCTAGAACTTAATGCCCTCAGATGCGTTTTGGGGCAACAAAAGTGTAGGATTTTTAGGTTATTTTTCTTCTAAACATTTCGTTTTCCTAGGCATAATTGCAGTCTTTTTCATCATTTTTGAAAAAGTAAGGGGACTTTTTGACGATGTCCCCCTTCCAAAAAAGTGAGGGGACGCGTCCCCCGTCCCTCCATGATCCACGCCCATGGGAAAATTGTACACGCAATTATACCTGCGTGGAGTCCACAGAAACATTCTTGGACTATAATGAAATATTTTATTTACATTTTAAAAGGATATCTAAGGTTGACAGAGAACAGTATTGCCTCCTGGGAGCTCTGAATTAGTTACAGTATACAAGAGAGGGACCAACGGGATTCTCACTATCCGACATCCATATGGGAGGAGATATGATATATTACCTTGTCTTTTTAGGTATAGCAAGAGGGATGTTGGACAGGCAAAATTCGTTTCAGAAAATATTTTCGTCGTTATTGAACGTCGCGGTAAAATGTTTGGAAAATAAGCAACGGCAATTACGTACTTTTAATCTTTCAAACCATGTGCTAGACTAGATTAGTCAAAGATCCCATAATGATGAGAGCCCTACAGAGGAGATGTACTTTTTAGAAAAATGTTTGCATTGGAATAATTTCTTACGTCATAGCTTTGTCAATGGTATATGAAATCGGGTGTAAACCCTGTCGTATGCGCGCGAAGCGCGCCGAAATTTTGAATAAAATATTAGTCCATGACAAAACCTGCATTCAGAACCTGCATCGCATATATCGGACATTGTCACTTTTCCACCAACCTATGCTATTCAGAAACGAGTCTTCTGACTGAGAATTCTTAAAAAGCACTTTTGTTCCTTTGTTCCCCCGTGAGTAGTTACCGAAAGCTATTGATAATAAGGACAACTCTGACACAAGGCTTGACGCTAGCGGAGCGTGCGAAAATTTGGAATTTGTCAAGAATTTCCAAAACTTATGATAGTTTGAGAACAGGTTGTGAAAGAAAATGGTTAGAACAAATAAACCAATCATCAAAAATACATCTCACCCTCCACCCTCTACAGAAATCTGTAGCTTAAACGACTTTTTGGGACCATTTTAAAAATTTTCAAGAATCGATGGGGGAGGGGGACACACGTCACCCATTGCCCACTGGGCAGACGCCACTGTCTGCAGCTTAAAAGCCTTTTGAGTTTATTTTAAAACTTTTCAGACAGTTTCGAAATCGAATAGGGTATGCACGCCGCTACTTTGCGTGCACCAGCTAATGCCACTGTACACAATAGCACGTCACCTGACAGCTTGTCTTTTGTATTCATTCTGCAAGGTCTGTATGGGGAAAACTTTGCCTCTCAATCCCTCTCGATTACAAAAAATTTCACTCTTTAACACAAAGTTGTTACTAAATTTCAGTGCAGCTAGCAGGGCCCACACTGCATATATCACGATGTTTACTTATTTAGATCTTAAGTCAAGGATCATTACTCAGCTATTCACCTGTTTTCGAACATTGTAGCTCTCCTTTCTTCGCCAACCACTGTGAAAGATATCTAAAGAGATAATCCAGCTATAGCTCCACT
Source organism: Holothuria leucospilota (assembly GCA_029531755.1). Taxonomy (NCBI): domain Eukaryota; kingdom Metazoa; phylum Echinodermata; class Holothuroidea; order Aspidochirotida; family Holothuriidae; genus Holothuria; species Holothuria leucospilota. The sequence goes on along the minus strand of JAIZAY010001100.1, from coordinate 17,340 downwards.
CAACCCCTACAGGAATATATACTTTGAATACGTCCTTAGACACTTTTATTCATTTTTTGCTCTTAATTTTTTCTTTCTCCTTTTCTTTTTTTCTTTTTCTTTCCTTTTTCTCCTTTTGTTTTTTTTCGTGGCGAGGGGGGGGGGGAGGGCACCATTTATACCGACAATAGCTTCGGCGAAGCGCTCGGTAAAAATTTTTGACAAGTGTTTAACGGCAAAAAACGTACTTTCAACCTTCCACAAGGGAGGAGGGCCATGCAGTATGTTGTGTGACCGCTGGCCTGTGGGAGTGGTCAAAGGGGAGGGGTGTCCCCTCCTTGAAATTTTTTGAAAAATTAGGTGTCCTTACATGCAATCTGGTACCACATGGGTACCTTTTGAAGTAAAATTTGTGTTAAAAAATTCACGTATTTTTAGGAACTAAAAAAATACTCATCGCTGAGGGGGGCATGGCCCAATGAGGTGTCCCCATCCCCTTTAAAAAATTTGAAAACTGCGGTGTACTTTGATGCAATCTGGTGCCAAATATGCTACCCTTTGAAGTAAATTTGTGTTAAAAAATTTACACATTTTTAGAAACTTAAAAAACAATCGGAATCAGTGACGGTGGGCATGGCCGAATGGCCCTCGCCTCTGCGTACGCCACTGATTGAATGATCCCATATTGATGCAAGGCCCCTACAGATGTTTGGAGATGTATGTCTGTTTTCAAAAAGTGTTGTTATCAGAATAGTTCTATGTATAATTACCTTTTAAATGGTCATGAGAAGGAGTGCAAACCCTGACGCATGCGCGCGAAGCGCGCCGAAATTTTGTCATTAAATTAGATTTCCCTGACGAAATCTACATTCAGAATCTGCATCGAGACACTTAACAATTGCCCAACAAACCTACATGCCACTCAAAAAGCCAGTCAAATAGAGCCACGACACTACTCTTTTACGCAAATGTGGGGGGGACATTTGATATTGTGTCCCCCACCCATCGAAATGTGGGGGGACGTGTCCCCCCGTCCCCCCCAGGATTGACGCCCATGGTGTACATAATGCAAGAGAGCAGTGTAAGTTTAGAAACTTACATTTACGCAAATGAGATGAACTGAAAAATTAGTAAATCGAAAACCCAAGAGATTCTAAATTGAATAGACACACAGAAAGCGGAATTGACACACCGTTCGACATAGCCAAAGGTTTTAAATTTAATAGGTAAATTTCAAATTTTTCCCGCGCGCAAATTGTTTCATACTGACGTCCTATACTCATAATACCGGCCCATAAACGAAAATAAACCAATTCATTATGTGTACAAAAATAAAAAAATCATTTCAAGTTACTACACCTACATGTGCTCATCATGTTGTCCGTGTCAGAAAGTTTTTTTTTTAAGATGACATTAGATTTCCTCCAGAAAATTCGTGCAGTTACATATTAGTACTTATACTGGAGCCATACACATTCAACTTCCATGCAACATGAAAAGGTTAAAATCTCAAAATTCTCACTGACATAAGACAACTGGAAGCCGATTTCTGTGCTCTTAAAATGCAAATACTTGCGAGAGCTGTTCCGCGGGCTGCGCCCCCTGGACCCCGCAAGGGGCGCTAATGGCGGGACCTGGACAACCACGCGTCAAGGAAACTCGTGCTTCGCGCTCGTGTGGTGCACCTTCGGTGCCACATAAGATTTTTCCCATCTTGGAGCCCCCCCAACACTCAAAAATTTCTGGATATGCGCCTGCAAGGAAAGGTGATTGTTAATACACTTAACGACTTCAAAAGGCATTCTGAAAACGTCCCTTTAATAATCAATCCTTCACACCTTTTGCTATTTACGATCAGCTCCCAAAAAATATCCCAAAGATTAGCACCATTTTGCATCTAAGCATCCTTAAATTAAACAAAAATTTCTCAAAGAGGAGGGCTTCGCCCCCCAAGACCCCTCCCCCAGGATGACACCTTTATATAGTGAAAAAGGAAGGATCCCCACGCTGTTATACCAACGCAGGGTGAATGAAAAAGGTGCAATTTACGCGCCTCCAATGCAGTTAGTAAAAACATCCAGCCAGTCGGAAAAATTTAGAATTCACTAAATTATGGACATTTTCCAGTCATGTACGATCAGCTCCATAGATATCCCAAAGATAGCACTGTTTTGCAACCTAAGCAGCCTTAAATTAAACAAAAATTTTTCTCAATGGGGAAGGGGACGCCCCCTCCCATTGAGACCTCACCCAGGACGACATTTTAATGTAGTGACGAGGAAGGATCCCCACTGCTGTATACAAACGCAGAGCGCATCACAAAAGTGCAAATTTAAACGCCTCCACTCAGATGGAAAAAATAACCAGCCGGTCGGAATTTGGGACACCCCCAGATATATCACCCTAGCAAACAGGCCTGGTCGGTCCATGATCTCCGACAATGATCCACGCTGCAAAGCGTTGGTTTTCCAGCTATTTTGGGACATGTGATGAAAATAACATCTTGAAGTGATTCCGTGGACTCCAGGTATTTCAGCTGGCAGATCATCAATGATGGTCATGTTAACTTTGAAATGATAATTCTTATTAGAATAGGACAACGTCAGTCATCATAAGGGGGGGGGGGAGGAAGTGCCTATAGGAAGATGCCCCCTCTTCAAAACCAGAGGGATTGGTTTGTGCTAAGTCATGTATGTCCCCCGTCCCCCCCCCCCCACATTTGAATACGGATTGACGCCCCTGCACCAACAAATATCTACTAATTGCAGTCATTGTCTTTTACCCTACTTAAGTTTGGTACGGCATAATGCCAAAAGACTTTATGGTTTCACAAAAGCGTAGTCAGCACTGAGAACACAAATTGAACAGAATTCCGATCTGCGACAAACTACTACTTATCTCTACAAAATAAACACATTTGAAAAGCGTTTTGTTGTACAGAAGAAATCAGCAACCCGCTACTTGCAAATTTGCTAAAAATGAACTCAGGCAACAATAAATTTGAGAAGTTATTTTTTTGAGGTACAACAAAGAGCTTTTCAAACGTTGCCTCAAACAAGACTCATCAGTTACCAAATAACAGCTAGACTTTCTGCAAGTTTGTTTATGCGCAAGCCACCCAAGACCGTTTTACGGTGGCGGCAAGTTGGCTGTTTGACTTTTAATTAAGGTGCTATTTTGTCAAAGTGGAACCTACCTGGCTGAACAAAATTATGAGAAACAGTGCACTAGCCTGAACGTCATTCCACTTCACTATTAGTTGACGTGAAAGTCCCTTGTAAGAACAGCGACTACCCTGTTGGAAAACGACAATCCCTCCAAATGGCTTTATTCCCTACAACTGAATGTATTTCGAAATTCAATGCTTGTTTGCTTAATAGAGGGAAACAGACTTGATCTTTTTCTCTTCTTGCCCCAAGATTATGATTCTTAGTTCTAATTAGATCATTAGGTTATTGAGTTTCATTAATGTGTGATTCATATCAAAGGCTGCAGGGTTTTAACAATATTGAAAAATGTAAGCCTTTTATACCATGATATAAACTTTTCTTCCTGTCATCCTTTATGCTGCACAGAAAAAATACTCATCAGTTAGTAATGCGTTATAGCTGTTTACCCAACATGTAATCTATAATAAAGGCACCCAATACCCGTGTCATAACCCAGAGCAAACATGACGCGGCTCAGATATCATGTAATTGCAGGAGCAAAGAATCGTGTCCCTTTCGCGGGAAGTTCTTGGCCCGGTCAATCATTTATAAAGCAACCGTGGCAACCGACCAAACTAGAAAAAGTTACATAGGCCTATCCGGAGACCCATTTAAGCAGAGATAACAATCATGCCAAATCTTTCCGCAATCCTTAATATCAAACGGAAACAGAGCTGTCCAAGTACACATGGGATTTAAAAGTAAATAACCAAAACTTTTCGATTCAGTGGAAGATCATGAACAGCACTAGAAATATATCACTCCTTCGTCCTGTGTATGGTACAAACCTCACTCGATACAGCTTGCGATATCGCGCTGTGAAAGTTTGGAACAACCTATCAAGTCAAGTTAATATAGCTGGTAAACCTTCAGTAAAGTCTGTCAGAAATGTCTTAAGGCGTTACATGATAAACCTATACTTAGTATATCCTTTTTGTAGCTTCTTATGGTATAGGAGGGGAGGGGGTTGAGGGACTGGGGAAGGGGAGGAGGGGTGGAATTGTTATTGTGATCTGGTTAGGCCTAAGTATACTTTTTGTAGTTTTTGAAGTATACTGCACGTAGTTCTTTTGGTTTTGTAATTTCCGGGGAGTGTGTTCACGTCAAGCCCTCCAGGGTTTTTAACACAGTTCCCTTTTCACGACATGTATTGTTAATATGATGTTACGTAAATCGTTATTGCTTGTATGATTATTGTTGTGAAAGAAACAATTAATAAAATGAAATGAAAAGATCCAACACAAACACACTCGGTTCCGGCATTTGCAATTTATGCTTACAAGAAAAGCTAGAAATAATGGTGTCGAAAGAAAGCCTCATCAACAGTAAGTCAGAGCAGGGACAGCTCGCTGGTCAGAGCTCGTTTCGACTTGTCGCCATGGATACAAGCCACCGAACCGTACCAAGCACAAAGGGGAATAAAATCGCGTTGAACCTGTTCTATATGGGCAGTTGGCTGATGATCGCGTAGCGTGAAACAGGGTTCCAGCATCCAATTGTTTTTTTTTTTGTGTATGTTATATATATATATATGTGTGTGTGTGTGTATATATATATAGGTAAAAAAGTAGTAAATAGTGCTAAAAGTTTGTGAAAAATTCCATGACGTTTCGGGTTTACACCCTTCATCAGGTGGCAAAAATGCCACCTTTGACCTTATATATATATATATATATAGTATATATTATATATATATATATATATATATATATATATATATATCTATATATATATATTATATACACACACCGGTTCTCACCCTTTCCTTTACAAAAGGTATATTGACGATATTGTGGGAGTGGCAACAGGGACCCGTCAAGACCTAGAATCTTTAATTCATTCAATTTGTAGGATCTTTCAGCCCATTTTTTGAAATTCACACATTGTATTTCTGACACTTCAGTGGTTTTCCTCGACCTTCAATTGTCAATTTGCGACCGTACAATCAAGTCAAACCTACATTTTAAACCCACCGATTCTCATAACTACCTTTTGTACCCATCCAAACATCCCAAATCCTGTACCAAATCCATCCCGTACTCACAACTTTTAAGGGGCCAGAAGGATTTGCTCAGAAGATTCTGATTTTTCAGCCGCTTCAAAAAATATACTATCATTCTTTGAGAAGCGTCAGTATATCCCACCAAAAATCCTTACCGGTGCTCTACATAGAATCCAAGGAATCAACAGAGCGGGGGCTTTGAGTAAGAAGTCTAACACACGTACTACTAATCTACGCATTCCTTTGGTAATTTCCCCATCACCCATCGTACGCCCCATCATTCGTGCCATTTACAAGGAATTATAGAGACTCCTCGAAAAGACCCTTCAACCCGTGACCGTTACCTTTCCCCCGAACCCCCCCATTACGACGGCCTTCAGAGTTGTGAAAAGAAACATTTTCCAAGCACTTAGTTCGGGCTTCCCATCCACAACAACCAACTGACAACACCCCAGGTACATTCCCTGTGGTCGTAGTAGGTGAAACACATGCCCAGTGGTTGGCAAGAACACCCTCATTAATATATTTGGGTTCTAACGAAACAAACGATTCAGTGTGAACCAACCACTTTACCTGCACTTCCACAAACTTGGTTTACATTTTAGTTGTGTGGACGTTTCAATTGCCTGTATGTGGGAGAGACCAAACGTCCGCCTGGCTGACCGAATCACTGAACACCTCAGGTCCATCAAACAAAACCTTCAAGGTTATCCGGTCGCCACACACATTCAACCCCCCATCACCGTGCTCATTAAAGACTTGGCCGTCACCGCAGCCTTAATGTGCAGAGGTTCTGACCGTGATCGTTCAGACCGCCGAAAACCGGCTAATCATGAAACTCGGGACCCTCTCCCCACACCGGTCTTAACATTAGAATGGACCTTTTTTAACCTATTCCCCTTTTCATTACTTTTAACCAGTTTTTTTTTCAGCCTTCTTTCGCTTTTTTCACACTGTGTTCGTTCTGTGCGACCGGTTTGTTCGTGCCTTTCTTCAATGTGTTTCTTCTCTATTTCTACTTCTTTGTTGTTCAGTTTGCATTTGTTTGCCACCTGATGAAGAGTCTATACTCGAAAACGTCGTGTGGAATTTTCAGCAAACTTTAAGCACTTTTTACAACCTTTATCGACCTATATATATATATATATATATATATATATATATATATATATATATATATATATATATATATATAGTATATATATAGGTCGAGGTTGGTAGATCGAAGTTAGTATTACTATTTACACTTTCGACCCATATATATATATATATATATATATATATATATATATATATATATCTATATCGGCACGTAGGGGGAAAGGTGTTGTTGAAAAGTCGACCTTAAGGGGAACAAAATTTTCGGGTGAAATATAAGTTTCGCCTTAACGTTTCCACACACTTTTTCTATAGGAATACGTAAACTTACAAGGGCGCCCTCTTAGATTTACAAACTGAGATATGCCATTACTTCAAAGTTGTCAAATTTTACGGACACCTAGCTGTTAACACGAACGGATGGATGGCCATTGAAATAACGTTAATTATATATGTTTAGACGTTCGGGCGAATTTATTTCTTATGTATTTTATTATCTTTTTTTCGCCCTATGTACAAGCAGATATAACAATTTCCCCTTAAGGTGGGAATTAGCGTTATATATATATATATATATATATATAATATATATATATCTATATATATATATATATATATATATATATAATAACTATCCTTTGTCCTATAATAACTATCCTTATCCTATAAAAAACTATCCTTAGACTGAATACTCACAAGAAATGGGCTCAACAGGGATTTAGATTTCATCATGAGTGGGTACGTATTAGACTTAGGGGCGTATAGTTTCTTGCTTAGCACAAGTTTTCTCAACTGAAGAAGAGCTGGAGACGTTTTTTTTTCGATTTAGGTGGCATGAAGATATCCATTTTAAGGTGGCATGAAGATATCCTTTTTTTTTGTACGTTTTTGTTTTGCTGTGCGACTATTTAATATAGCGTGGATTGACTCATTCATATCTATATATATATATATTATATATATATATATATATATATTATATATATATATATATATATATATATATATATATATAGTAGGTAGAGTGACGTAGAGACTTTATATGAATGAGTCAAATCAACGCTGTATTAAATAGTTGCATAGAGACCCTCTAACAAAGCACTTGCCTTATACTGAAAGAGGATATTTATTTGTGAATGGAAAACTTAGCCTCAAGCAGGATTCGAACCAGCGACCTCCCGCATACAAGGCGGATGCTCTGACCACTGAGCCATTGAGGCCTATGTGGTAGAACGCGGTCAACTGAGCTTAAATACTGTCGAGTCAAGCTTTCCATTGTTACGTCATAGGAACGCGTCCCATGTAGTATTGAGTAGGTAGAGTGACGTAGCGACTTTATATGAATGAGTCAAATCAACGCTGTATTAAATAGTCGCATAGAGACCTTAGGCCATTTTTCCTCTAACAAAGCACTTGCCTTATACTGAAAGAGGATATTTATTTGTGAATGGAAAACTTAGCCTCAAGCAGGATTCGAACCAGCGACCTCCCGCATACAAGGCGGATGCTCAAGCATCCCAAACTGCTTCGTACAATCGCAGGGGGTGCATACTCTACTCTTCCACCTAACCAAAATTAAAATTCACTAAATTATGGATATTTTCCAGCCATGTATAATCAGTTCCAAAACTATCCAAAAGATAGCACCATTTTGCATCTAAGCAACCTGCAATTAACAAAAATTTCTCAAAGGAAAGGGGGACACCCTCTCCCTCCCCTTAGACCCCTCCCCCAGGACGGCAGCGTTATGTAGTGCCAAAGAAAGGATTCCACATTGTTGTATACAAACGCAGGGACCCCCCAAAAAGGTACAATTTACGCAGACTTGGGGGGGGGGGGGAACTGAGCTGGATCACGACGTCATCTGTGGTGCCCCCATCTCCAAATCCTGGCGGCGCCACTGATCTTGTCCCCCTACGTGTATAGCAGGAGGGGTCATCGAAAAGATGAAACGAACAAAAGCAGATCCTTAAAATTTGCCAAATATTAAACCAAACTGCGTCTAAGGACCCTCAAATATTTAAAAATTCCCCCTCCCCTTAGAACCCTACTTGAAATAATGTTCAACCCCCACCCAGTTGAGAAAACAGCTTCCTACGCCTTTGAAACTTATACAAAAAAGAGCTCATAAAAAGTAATTTGAAATCCAAATTATTCTCAAAAAACGTAATTTGTAGTATAAAATTTTCTCACTTGTAAATTTCTAAACCATGAGATATCAAAATTTGGAATGTTTATAAAATGCAACTTAAAATACACAGAGAGTGCCATTTCCTGCAACTTGAAAGGCATTTTTTGTCAAAATTTTCTCGGTTCGCTCCGCGCCAACTCATGGTAGCGCTCCGCTTAGATTGTGTCGGGGCATATTTTGGCCCCTCCCCCATAAATACAATCCTGGACACGCCCTTGAACCTAATATCCTAATTCATGAATGGTTCTTTTTAGGCATGCGACCATTTTTTACGTAATTTTTAAATTCATATAGAATAATGCCTTACTTGCCTTTTGTTTTATAATAGTTATCTTAAAATAAAACCTTTTGAGGTACTTGCGAGGCAAATAAGAGGAGAATTGCGAGAGTTTGCTGATTTTTTCAAACAATTTTTGGGCGACTGTGCATTTCTTTTTTTTTGAATGATATAAAATGATAAAAATGAATGGAAATATTAGAAAATAAATTAGGGTCTCTCACTTGAAGGTAGTATTCAATTTATTTACTGGCTGGATCTGGTTGTATGCATACTCTGCTTTTGTCTGTTTTACTTGCTTGCTCTTTATTTTGCCCTTCACAAATGTATCAGCAGGCTGGATAGAACTTGACATGTGTTGTAATGCACTAAGTAATAGTTTCATTCAGTTTGGAATGGTATTTCAAATGCATGAATGCATTTTCATTTTCACTCCTCTTCTCTTTATTTAGATTAACGTCTCACACTGACACAGCCTTCTACCACACGGACAGGATACAACCATTTGAACACTATAACTCAAAGAATTAAGGTGACTGATTGCATCGTGCCTCAGATAAGTGCTAGTTTTTCTTACAAAATTAGGCGTGACTTTTCCACTTGGACTCCAAATAAGGATCAGTTGTTGAAGAGATTAAAAAACTTTATCCACATGCACAAAATGGCTTCATCATAGGACAGTGGACTCTCACAACTTGTTTTATAACTGTAAAGTAAATCAGGAGATGGATACCACTACTTGTTTGAATGCCCCATGTTTTCCAGAGAAAGGTCCAAGTTCCTAAAGCCATATTACTATGACACCATAACATCCTTGAAATGGAAGAATTGCTTAATACAGGTAGTAAGAAAATTTTGCTAAATTTAAGCTTCTTAAGTGCTACAATACTAAGTCGTTTTTTAATTTTGTTGAAGGTGTGGTTTCTACTGTCAAACGGGCAGGTTGTTGCCATTTACAAGCGTTTTTATTATTTCTTTCTTTTCCTTCTTTTCTTTCCTTTCTTTTTCTTTTCTCCTTGTCTCAGTTCATTTCCATGTTTGTATATACACCTTAAGATATTTATAATGTATATGTATGATCTGTATGTATTCCAGTATCTTTAACCTCCTCGGAAGTGTCATAGAGAATGGTAATAAACAAATATACAAAACAAAACATTTGAACACTGCAACTCAAATAACTAAAATGACTGATTGTATCGTGCCTCAGATAAGTGCTAGTTTTTCTTACAAATTAGGCGTGACTTTTCCACTTGGACTCCAAATAAGGATCAGTTGTTGAAGAGATTAAAACTTTATCCCCATGCACAAAATAGCTTCATTATATGACAGTACACTCTCACAACTTGTTTTATAATTGAGCAATAGGTTTTTTCTAGAATGCAAATGTTTGTATCTTTGTTGTGTCTATTAAATATGTTTTTTATCTTTGTGGCCTTTGAGTATGCCGCTACTTCATTGAAGAAGTCAAGCATTAATTTGTAGAATGATGAACTTTTGATTGATGATATCAGCATGATGCATGCACTTTTCTCAGCATATGTCGTCATTGTTTTTTAGCTGGTTTTACATCTAGAATATCATCACGTGATCATAATTTATTAAGTATTTCAGACTTTCAATGTTTTATTGAAATCCAGCTATTACTATATACTTGTTTCTGTTAAAGTAGGAATGTTTTAGCAGTGGTATGTTGGTATTGGCTTTATGAAGTTTTTAAATGTCTTTGTTCCAGATATAGTGACATAATTACTTCCATAACGGGATTTCCTTAAACCTACATCTTCTGTTACATTCAGTATAGGAGCCTATGTATAAAGGCCTTCCTAGGAAAGTTGACAACTAGATCGATCCGTTTTTAACTATGTTTAAAGTTGTAATCCTGAGGATAGATTTGAGTTGGTGTGCATGTTAAAAATGCAAAGTGCTGCTATCTTTGGCAAAACTTTTACCTGATCATATTGTCAGGCATTGGTATCTTTAATGTATGATTTTCAGCTGTAGTATGGCAACCCCCAGGCTGGTGTCTGGAACAATCTCTCTTCCCCTCTAAGTAAGCCACTGTTTACACAATGCTGTATTTGTATAGACTTACCATGACTCCATCGCCTGATTTTCAAAAGCAGCAAAAATTATACAAAGTTATATCATATTGCACTTGTCTAAATGCAGGGAAAGAAAATTTAAAAAAATTAAGCTACTTATGTTTGAACGGGGATGTGTTATCAGTCATTAAAAATCAAACCATAAGATGTGCATCATAACAGATTTATTGTTAGCATTGCTTTGCCTGTTTTAATTCAAATACATCATTTTGGAATATCGTTTTATGTTTTTCTTTCATATCCTTTTCAAAGTGCAATAAAATGTTCAAGGTTACACAGAACTTTTAACTGCCATCCTGTTTTTCCTGTGTGTACCATAAAAGAATGACTAGTAATGTTGCAAGTCCTAGCATGTAATTTTTACCTCTACTATTGTAATCAGGGACTAAACTCAAAGCAGTATTTCCACTATCTGATTAGAAAACAAACTTACCAAGGTAGTCAAGTTATTACCGCCACCGAGTATCTATACTCATTTACTGGTAGTATGGGTACTAACAATGGTTAGTGAAATGAGGGATCTTAGTTTACTCATCCAGATAGTACCCACTGCCTACTTTTCAAGTATTACAGTCCCAAGATTTCAAACCTAACAATGTTAGCCTACATTGAATGCCACGAGTTTGATGGTATATAACGATGTAATACGACCTGTGACGCGTGTATTACATTGACTGGGATAAAGGGACCTTTTCTACCATGGGCCAATGTGTGGCCGGTATGGAAACTCATATATAACCCACAAATCTCTCATCCATTCTTCCAAACTTGGACAAATATGGGACCTATCTGGCCGTGTCATATACTTTCCCATATTTCCCCCTATTTTCCGTGGCAATTAACCTACGCACTTTCTATGTGTGGTGTAATTGAAATTTCAACTTCATTCATGAGTCACCGATCAAATATGACGTCAACCAAGATAGGAAATAGGTGGGTTTATGTGGACATTCATGTCAATATTGGCCAATGATTCCAAATATCCTATTGGTGTCATTCATAAGTTTAGTTTAGTTTCTGGTTAAGGCTTAGTACTATTTAGTAAAACCAGCCTTTCATGAGAAAATATTGAACCACTGATTGCACCTTCTCGCATTTTCTTGGTGCTAGCCATGCTTTCCTCACTTAAATTCACATGGGACCACTCTCCAGGGTTGTTTACACTTGTGGTTTTGCTAGGACAAGCGGCAACTAGGTGATGCAATCATGGAAACATTCCCTATTTCAGTAGAATGCTTCATAATTTAGTGAAAATGTTAGTTCCTGTATAGTGGGGTAGTATGGAATCTAACTTTGAAGTTTCAAAATCGACCAAGTATTGGAGAAATAAGGAAACTCGAGAAAAAGTGCTTGAGAAAGTGGCACCCATAGAAATTGATTTATTTCCAACAAGAAGAGAATAACGGGTTAACTGAAGGTCAAGTATTCTTCACCAGAACCCTATGTACAGCCTGCGTTATTTGCGGCTATCATTCACTGAGTGAAGCATGTAAGTAGGTAGTACTTCCATGAGTGAAGTATGCTTCTGCTTATAATGGATTACAGTATTACAATACTTTTGTATACATAGAGATAGACCTACAGCTGTATGCAGACTGGCATTGCAGAAGTCTACAAGAAGACAAGTTACAGATATATGGCAGGGAATGACAATTTCTTTGATGTGACATATGCTAGGTTCTATTATCTTGGCATGCAAGGTATAGAACAAGTTTAAAGAAGAATACATTGTTTTTGTAGCTTCACAATTAAAATGCCAGTGGAAAATCCCCTTCAGAAGTTTTGCTGAAAGCCTATTATGATGATTAAGCCATTACCTGAAGAGGAAAACCTTAGAGCTCTGACATAGACCTAAATAAATTCAACAGACCGAGGCAGGCGCAGATCCTGAGGGGGCCTTTGCCATCTCCATCCATCCCCTTTAACCCCTCCACTGTCCGGCACTACTTTTATTTTAAGACGGTCCCAAAGCTGCTGTCTAATATGTTTGCCTATTTTGATTGCCAGATGCTATCGAGACTTCGTACACTTGACGCTCTTAGGTGCAAACTTTGCCCTCATGGAGTTAGCCCCCCACCCGTGTGAGATCCTGGATGCGACCCTTACTTCTGAGACAACCCTCAGAAGTTTGAAAGAGGGGAGGGGAGACAAAGTTATTAGGTTCTATAGAATATTGGTTATTTTTCTACGGAGTGTTCTTTGTTTAAGTGCTCTTTCGGGAATGGCTAATAATAGAAAAGTTCACTGAAAGAGTAGATCAGAATCCCTAACCCTAACCCCCCGACATTTGGACCCGCCACTTGAAGCCGGCAAACAGTGCTTACTAAAAAATCGTTTATTGGAGAGAAGGTTATTTAAACACTAAAATTTTTCTCTTCAGGGTATAGTTGGTTCCAGCCAGGGGCTGGAGTTTCAGGTCCCTGGTTCACACACCGATACAGAAAGCTGGGCTGGAAAGAGACAAAGCCGGGGTATTGCATGTAGAAGTGATCATCACTGGTACAGCTCATGCACTTTACAAGCTGATTAGCAATATTCTTAATTTTGAACAAAAAAGTACCAATCTTGCAGTTTTCTGCACAAATTTTCACTTTTGAAAAAGGCTAACTGAACCTGAACTTTTTAGGCTTTTTCAGTTCTGAAGAAATATTAAAAGAAATGTTGAGTGGTTTTCATACTTTTCAAATTGTCCTATCGATGTGTAGGTAAAGAAGTACAGCATGTCAATGAAAAGTTTTAGGGAAGAATCTCCATCCACAGTATTCGATGGCACTCAGCGATAACTTCCCCTTTCCATTCTGAGCATTTGAATTTTAACATAATTGTGGAGATTACTAAAAGAACTTATGAATTCCTTGAATCATGTATTTAATAGACTTGCGTGCAAATTGGTGTATCAAAAATGGTTTTTAGAACATTTCTATGTTATTTTAAATGGTAAAACTTAACAACGTCTATTCTTAAAAACATGTTCAAACACCCCAACGTTGTTTTACCTGCCAAAAGACGGTATTACGACCCCTATTCATAAGCTCATCAGGGGGAGGAAGAGGGGAAAATGTCCCCTTCCCCATTTTTTTTTTGGAAAACATGAAAATTCGGGCAAAATGTGCCGAAATTCGGGTAACATTTGTTTTAAAAAGCTCAGAAATTCGGGAAACATACCTTGTAGTCCAAATTCCAACTGGTCCCATACGCTTATATCTCCAATCCCTTTTATTCATCTTTACATACGTCTTTTCTCCGCTGACAAAGTTGGCTAATTATCCTGATATTATTTTGCTTATTTGTGGGGGGCTTGTTGCGGGGGACAAATCCCAGCCTTTTGATTAGTGGGAACATTTTGAAAGCACATATGCGCACCATGTCCTCCTGTAAATAGTTCATCTATTCTGAAGTAGCTCATTCCAAGCAATTATCCAATATTGGTAAAACGTAGGCCAACATTCAAACGTAATTCAACCGTATATCTGTCCTTAAACAGGGTCGCGCAGAGCTGCGAATCGTCCCAGGCCAGATGGGAAATCTAGACCACTACTTACCATCCCCCTTAGAGCCCCTTAAAAGGCGTAGACTCATGCCAACTTTCCCACTGCCCCTCCTCTGCTTTTAGTGGTTTATCTGCTTGCTCTTCTCACTTGCCTGCTTGCGTCTAATTCTCAGGCTACCCTTTCCCAGTTTTCTGAGTAACTTTGTTTATCTCTCCACACTGCTGTCGGACACTTCTTTTCACCATGAACTAATGAAACTCTCAGTCAAGAAGGAACCCAGACACAACCCAAGACGCCGGCTATCCTTTCACACACGCTTATGCCACACACATGCCTGGTAATTACTGAGACTCTTAGACACACACAGGCAAATAGTCAACTTCATATTCAGGGCCTTCAAATAAGCGCACGGGCACTTACTTGGGATGTCCTCATGCAACCATCTGAGTTGCCTCAGTGCTCTAAACATAGTCTGATCCACAGAGGCACGAGCCGAAACCTTGTCAGAGATTTGACTAAATTTGATTGAACATTTACAAGGTTTGTTTAAAAATTTAACTGCTCGGTTGATCTTTATCTAACTCTGGTGAAATATTTGACAAGGTTTCTGTTCTTGCCCTTATTGGTAAAGTTATTTTCAACTATTAAAGGACGTTTGCAGACAAAATGTTTCACCAGCAAAATAGTGCCATACTAATTTCAACTATCGCGTGGATATTGTGATATTAAAATTTGTTTGCATTTTTGTATCCCCGTGTTTTCAATTCCTGTTATTGATACATCAAACTGAATGACAGCAAATGAACAGTAAGTTCCCTAAGTGAGATCCAAATTTCTATATTCCCCAACTGCCCAAACGGATTTTGGCTACCTTTGATTGTTTTAAGCGCACTCTGACCGCCAGTTGATGGCATCATGATGCCAAGAGCAATATTAGGATACGTAAAAGGAGTTAGTGTTCCGAAAGTTAAATTTAAGTTCCATGAAGCCCTCTTTTAAGGCCCATGAAACCTATTTCATTCATTCTCTCCATTCACCAAAACTTTGTTCTCTACAGTAGCAGTGAGGACAAGGTTTTAGTTTGATATCTTTTTAAAATGAGGTAATTATTTCTTTTTTCATGTACGTTGCACTACTGAATCTTATTCGAAAGTGGAAGGGCCTTTGAGGTCTTCACCCCAGGTAAGGCCTAGTGGATCATACCCTGGATCATACCCGTATACTCGGATCCCGTAATCTCGCACAATGTTGTGTTTACGTACATAAATTTTCTTCAACATGCAAATTTTCTGCGTGCTGCTTTCTAGTCTTATTTACAGGAGCCGTGTTGTTATTTTTGTATCCTGTGTGTCATCCACTCAAATCAGGCAGTCAGGAAGCTGTGAGCAGCGAGTTGGTATCTAATATCACCTTCCTGCTGTGAGAGACAGCTCCCGACTCAAACCAAGCGGCTGTGGGATATAAAACATGCATGGTTTAAGTTTGGTTTTTACTGACTTCTAAACGCACACTAATGCAACTTGCGACCAGGGAGGTGGTATATTAGATGGAGCTCCATCGAAAACTCTGTTTATGCTGATCCAATTAGATGGACCTCAGAGTGGAGACTAGATCCTTTAGTTGGGAATTACTGAACTAAAGGGCATTGAGTTCCTTGGTGTTATATCCAGACAACCTCATTCATACCTACAGCGACTCCAAGAAAAAGGATTTTACTGAACAATGATTTAATGTCTACCTAGTTGCCGAGTACGAAACATTGCTCTGACATTCAAAAAGACTGTTTATTGTTAAGGAACCTTATGATGCTGGCAATAAACCAATTCTCATGATTTATGCAAATGAGCAAAAGGAGTATAAGACTAAAATTGTTGTTGAATTTTGACTAATTTCCGTATTCCCTCGCATGATTTAAAAGGCACAACCATATTGATCAAGTTATAGGAAATTAGTCAAATATGTTCTAAATAGCGTCGAAACGCATCGAAACCCTCAAGTTAATTTACAGCTTAAACGACTGGCAATGTTTAGACAAGAGACAAATTTCCCGATCTGCTCTTTGCAATGTAGTAGACGACGGGCCACCCTTGTACTTAGTTCCTAAAAGCTCTTAAGTCCATTGAATCATCAAGAACAACACACAAAAGAGATTATTGTTGGCAACTAGTAGGGTCAAAAGAAAGATTTCTTGATGGATCTCCATCTAATATTAGCTCCCTGGTCCAACACAAATCGCCGCCGGCCCTTGTCAAACGCCGTATCGATTATAGCCTATTGCTTGAAATCGTATTTAACTCTAGATCTCAAATATGTCACAGCTTTGCAGGTATGTGTTTACCATGCATGGGTATCTAGGATGGATGGCGGTTAACCTGTAAATATTGTTTGCTTCCAACAGTTTTTCCTTTGTAAATAGTCCTGTGTGGTGGGTGGGCTGGTAGTGTTTGTACATATTAGCCACAGAAATTTTAGTTTGCCAGCTTTATGTAAAATAGTTTGTAAATAGTTGTAAATAGTTCATAGTTGCGTTTTTGCCGGTCCGGTGTTGGGTCTTTCTGTTTGACAAGTGTCCGTTTCTATGCACTTAAAAAGCAGGATGGATGCCCAGTCAAAGTTAAAGAAAGGAAAAGAAAGCTGTGGTTTGTAAACAAGTTTCGTGTTCTTTTGATTTCCTTAATATGAGGTGTCGATTTTTAATACGAACACGAATCTCCAAATATCATTCACAACCCAAACACTGAATTTTGATATATCCACTTCATATCTTTTCCATGTTAAAATTTTGCTTCGGTATTACAAGGAAAATTACCATGAGACTTCTTTTTGAGACACGAGGTGTCCCCCCTGTCATGTTAAGAAGTGTTTTTTCCCTTTTAAAAAAAGGGGGGGGGGGGAAAATTTGGGATGGGGTTTTAAAATTTTCCTTTTTAATTTTTTATTTTTTTTCCCCCAAATTTTTTATTTTAAATTGGGAAAATTTTTGGTTTT